>JAXBDA010001903.1:0-48602 GCA_036023075.1 Gaultheria prostrata | reverse complement strand
GAAATGAGTATTTTGGTCATTTTTCATATAAGTGGTTTTCTGTGTCAACCAAACAATGGAAAACATATTCTGGAAAACATTTTCAAGATGCAACCAAACGCCGGAAAATGTTTTCTTTTCTAGAAAACGTTTTCCGCCCGAAACAAACGGAGCCTTAGAGCTTGATTGGAGAGGCTCTAAGTCCCAAGTCAAGACTACATTGTCAACCCCTTGCGGTTAATTACAATGTGACCTAATCACTTGTATTATCTGCTTCTTCTCTCTCCTCTTTTCTTTCCCTTTTTTGACGTGTCATGCAGACTTTTTTACCCTTCTTCTCATTATCTCCTCTACTCCTATTTATATTTATCTCGTCTTTTTTTATCTACAAATAAAACATTTGTAGCTACGAAGACTAAGTGGTTGTTCTCCAATGGATTTTATGAAAATTTGATAAAATCTCACATTTTTTAATGCAAAAATGTGAGATTTTATTAAATCGTGAATTTATCAAATCTTTTCACGAATGGATAAAATCAAGGGCTTGATTTTATCGAATTTATCAAATCTTTTCACGAATGGATAAAATTAAGGGCTTGATTTTATCAAATTTTCATAAAATTCATTGGAGAACAACCCATAAAACAAGTCACTTAAAGAACCCTTTTAAAGAGTCGAATGGTGTGAACAAATTAAAGGAAAGGTGTTGTTAACTATTGTTATAAGTAAAAGTGTGGCTCGAAAAGTGGGTTAAAAATGCTACAAGATGGAGTAGTAGCATTAAGCATTCGAAGTGTGCAAATTTTAGAAAAAATAGGGGAAATACTGCAATTGTGGAATACTGAATGAAGTAAAGCGTAATTACACGTGAGTCACTGGCCTTCTTCTTCCCACCACGTCTGTGTATTCTCTTTCCAACACACACTGAGCTATTATGACGGCGGCCGACGGCGACCGTAACCCCACCCCACTCTCTCCTCCACCATCAACAATACATACATATATACAACACCTATACGTATATCTTCTTATCCTCTTAATCCACAGTTTCCACAACAATGTCTCAGCTTCCAACAACCGACATTGAACACCAAAACGACGACGAAGCCGCCGCCGCAACAACCACCACCACCGCCTCTCCCGCCGCATTCCGCCGTCGCTTTCCGCGCTGGACCGGAGCGAAACCAATCCCTCTCCTAATCACCATCGCCGTCGGCATAATCTTCCGTTTCGCCGTCCCAAAACCCTCTCAGGTGTCCAAGCAAGGCTGGCAGCTGCTATCGATTTTCCTCGCTACCATATCCGGCCTCGTCCTACGTCCGCTCCCGATCGGCGCGTGGGCGTTCGCCTGCCTAACGATCACCGTCCTTACCAAAACCCTAGCCTTCTCCAACGCCTTCGCCGGGTTCACAAACCAGGTGATCTGGCTGATCGTGGCTTCCTTCTTCTTCTCGCGAGGGTTTATGAAGACGGGGCTTGGGGACAGGATTGCGTTGTACTTTGTGAAGGTGCTCGGGAAGAGTTCGTTGGGGTTGGCCTATGGATTGGCGTTGTGTGAGCTGGTGATTTGTCCGGCCGTGCCGAGTACGACGGCGAGAGCTGGTGGGATTTTCTTGCCGATTATTAAGTCGTTGGCCGCGGCGGCGGATAGTCGGCCTGGAGATGCGTCGGCCAAGAAACTTGGGGCTTATCTGATTCAGTCCCAACTTCAGGTCAGCACTAGTCCCTACTTCAGTGGCGCTCTCACGAATATTAGTAACTTAAACGTGTCTTAAATAAACGTTTTTACGCTGCTGTTCACACACGCATTAATCAGCACTGTCGTTTTTTTTTTTTTTGCTCAGTCGAGGTTCCTATATTTGATGCGCAAAACTGGGTTTTGACTTTTACCATAATGATTGTAATGTCTGATTCGTATAAATATTTGTATTGTCCCACCTCTGATAACTGACCCACCTCCTGCAACTACTTCCGGTGGAAGTCCGGCAACTCCCTCCCCACCTCCTTGGTTGATCTCCTTCCATCCGAAAACCACTCCAGCCACCCTGAACTCTTCAAAACAAGGTTTCTAATACGTCTGCACTTTACATGTTTTTCTTGAAAGAACAGAAGGGAACGGATTCTCGCCGTCCATTTTTATAATAGGCTGGATGGTCTAGTTTTCTCCGCTTGGACCCACTTAGACGTTTCAAAGCATTTATTTTTAAAGCTTGTCGAAAACACAATGATCAAATACTGGTTGATATGATTTCAGAAAACACAATGATCAAATACTGGTTGATATGATTTCAGAAAGCGTTTATCTGAAAAAATATAGCAATATTCATGAATCGGAACTATTTAAAACCTCGGGTTTCAAAATCATATCGACTCGAAACCGCTATTTGATGATTTTTAGCATGGTCAATGTTCTCGACAAACTTTGATAAATAAACGATTCAAATGATCATGTAGGCCGAAAATGCCCAGGGCACCTGAAACTTATTAGCTCTCTCTAGTCAACTCGTTCTACGTTTATCGGTGATTGCGGCGGCAGTGGTGGGAGGTGAGGCGAAAGTGTTGAACAGGGGATGGGTTGGGTGGAGGATTAGCCAGAAGTGGGGGTGGCGGGAGGTGTTGGGAAACAAAACATAGAAAGGAAACATAAATAGTACTAAACATCATCTAAACTTTTGCAGTACAGGTAGTATTTCAAGATAAATTGTTATTTTGAACGGGTGCCATTGGATAATTGAAATCATATCCACAAGTAATGTTGTTCAAGATTTGACATCTTAATAGGCTGTACTTGTGACTTTTAAGTAATATCTCGTACCTCTATGGTGAGTGGCTCTTTATTTGTTTAGCACAGGTGGCACATGATGCATGTGCTTCTGAAATCTTAACGCACTTACCGCTATTCTTGTCTAACTCGTTGCAATCTCGAGTCATTCCCTTCGAGTTTACTTTGTTTATGCTCCATCTATTCCAGCCTTTTCCTGTTATGTCAGGGAATTTGTTACTGTAACGAGTTCAGGATCAAGCTTCTGTAACTAATCTAGAGGGATCCAAGTAGGAAAGTTGATGTATGTTTTGCATGGTTGCTGATTTTGGGTCCTGATAGTTCGGAAACACTAGAGCGGGTTGCTCTTGTACTAAACTTCTGTAGAACTCTGGTCATCGATGAGGGAAAGTGGAATCCACCCTTAGCATCCGCACCAAAAGGAGAAGAAAAGTCTCTTTCAACAGGTAATGATAGCTAAAAAGACAAAGATAACCAAGAATAATTCCTAAAACAAGAGAAATTCCACAGATATGACTCAAATACGCTACACGAATGAATTAGCCCTGGGCCTATCTCTACCAGTTGCGTGCCCAGCTGTAGTTGTCCAACATAAAGGTACTATATGGCCGTCCTCTGGCATCGGTGATGACTTGAGAACACGGGCCTAATGTCCTCGTGTCCACCCTTGTCTCTACCTCATAATGGTCGTATGTTTTGCTGTGTTTCATGCTATGCCAGAGTTACAGTGGGTATTGTAGTCTCTTCTGTTTTCCCTTTCTCCGATATTCTGTTAATATGAACGTTGTCGTCATGCTAATATCCCATGACTGTTATGTTCCCTTGTTGGTGTACAGTCTTCTGGTAACTCAAGTGCTGTGTTCCTGACTGCTGCAGCTCAAAACCTGCTTTGTATCCAATTAGCTAAGAGTCTTGGGGTTAAAATACCAAATCAATGGATTTCTTGGTTCAAAGCTGCCAGCTTGCCCGCACTTGTATCTCTTTTGGCTACCCCTTTAATCCTTTTCAAGCTCTTTCCTCCTGAAATTAAGGAGACTCCTGATGCTCCTGTCATGGCCAGACAAAAGTTGGAGCAGATGGGCCCTGTCACAAGGAATGAGTGGGTGATGATTGGTACCATGCTTGTTACTGTTGCATTATGGATCGCGGGGTAAGCAGAAAGTTAGAAACAATTTTTTTAAGGTAGCTCACCGTTCTTTTGGCTATATATTGGAATCGCTAGTCATAACTTGTAGAATGTTTGTTAATTAAGTTGCTTATTCTTTTGGATGAGCATATAAGGTCCCAAACCAAGGCATTAATATAATGGAACGCTATTTTGATTAGTGAATAGATGAAGCTAAGTACTTTGATACTTATGAAGTCATTCCACAAGGATCACGAGGACTTTTAGATATGTTGTAGTCCTTATCTGGCCGACATTTGTACAAGTGATCATATTCTTGACTTTTCATAGCTATGAAAAGTGGGAGAGTATTTCACTGGTTTGAGTCGTTTAGCAATGCCATTGCCAAAAATTAGCTTGCTACATTGCTATTTTGCAAATTTAGCAATGGTACTCTATTGGCTCAATTCTGTGTTGGCATTTTACCATTGGGTAACAAGTAATGGAGATCAAGACTATTGATGGTGGTGTTGCAAGTTTGCCAAAGCCATTTCTTGTGGAAAATAGGTGCAAGAAATGGCATTGGCAAATTTTGGCAAGAAATTTGCCCAATCATTGGAGCTGGACTATTATTGCCCATTTCTGTCAAATTTTGGCCATGGTAAGGGATTTGCCAAGCGATTCAAGATGCAAAATAGGGTAGTAGCCCCTAGTTAATTTGGAAATTCGCAATATTGGTTTTTTTCGCGAAATTACTCCACTGGACTTCATAAGGATATCTTTCTTTTCCTCCTTCTAATGGGAGGTCTTTTGTACATAGGCAACTCCAGGAATTTTTATCAGGGTGGACATCGAATTTGAGTTAAAACATGATAGTTGAGTAATCGAATTCGTATATATCGATAGTAAGAAAATGATTGATAGTAAGAAAATGCCAATGGCCGTCCTAAATACTGTTGATGAAATGTTCATTTTCATCGTGAATTTGTATATTAATTTGACTTGTCAAATTGTAAATCAGAAGGGAACTTCAATGATTGAAATATTGTTCAGTAGAAAACATGTTAGTCCATGAACTTTTGCGGGTTCTTTCTATGTAAACTACTGGTTCGAAAGGTTCTATCTGTATTACTTTTCCAAATTTACTTTTTTTTTTGGTTTGTATATTCGGAATAAGGTTTTATTTGGCTCACATCTGTTTAAAGTTAAGCAGAATAACAGATGAATAGGTGGATTGTTGGGTGTTCAAATTTTGAAATAAGAGTTGGTTGTGTGTTCAACTGTTAAGGGGTAAAAGGCTGAGGTCAATATAAGCATATATTGTATATCATCAATGTACATGGGCAAAGTAGTTTAGGGTGTTCAGCTGACCACCCAAGGCAAAGGGTAGCGCCTCCCGTGCATTGATATCTAGTATTCAATGAGGTATTTCAGAACGAGAATTAATATCATTTTGTCTTTTTAAGGAGAATGGAGTACATAGGTTTAGTAGTTGTGTTGGGTGTATGCTATTCTGAATAAGATAGCTTCATTGATAGTTCGGGATAATACTCTTCTTTTGAAGATGACCAGAATCGAATTTTGTAGACTACTTTGAGGTTTCAGCATCCTCCAAACGTCTCTTTATGGAACACCTTATTTGTTTGCATCTCTCTCTCTCTCTCTCTCTCTCTCTCTCTCTCTCTCACACACACACACACACACACACACACACACACACATACACACTGCAGTCTACCACGGGCACATACGCATAGTATTGTTTTTCGCATGTCGTTTGTTTCATAAGTTAATCCCGCTGCTTATGTGCTTGCGGCCTAGCTTTGCGTTGTAATTAGCGTCACCCCAAGCGTAGGGCTAGCTCGATTGTAGCAATGATACTCGGAAGTCTGAGGCTATTGAGAGGCTTGTTTTACGGTAGGGGTTTCGGCGTTAGGATGGCCAACCTTTTGGTTTTGATTGCGGAATTCTCTCTCTACCTCAGATTCGATTGAAAATTAAGTTTTGACACTAAATTAAAAGCGGAAGGTCTAGAGGTTCGTATCATTCATGACTAAGGATATTTAACGACACTCAAAGATAACTCAAGAGAGAGTCAAGGTCACTTACTCTCACTCAGAAGATTTAATTATAAAACCGATTTTTCACAAGTTAAAGGGGTTTGGTAATGGAAAGAAACCTGTTTCTTTTTTTTAAAGAAACCCGTTTAGTCATTTAATCAAGCACCTGGAGTGCATTGTTCAAAGCACTGTGTGTGCTAAGTGATTTGTCTACACCCAATCAAAGAGATTAAGAACCCCGAGTTTAGATAAAAAAATGTGAGTATTTTATCCATTCACAAACCCACAAATAAGCATATTTAAACACGAGAAGCCATTAAAACACCAAAGTCATGGAGTGATAATCACTCAATGACCAAGCCTATGCTACTACTCATTCATTACTAGAGAAAGCATGTAAGGAAATGACAAGGGAAATGAAAACATGGAAAATACCGAAATAAAAGCTTGATCTATATCGATAAGAGAGGAACTTACAACTTTAATGAAGGCAAAAGCCTTGAATCAAAAGGTACAAGCTTGAAATCTAGAGAGCGGGGAGAGTAAATGAGGAGAGAAGGGAGAGGGAGGCAAAGAGAGAAAGGGAAAATAAGAAATAACCTAAAAATCTAAGGTTTTGTGGCTTTTATAGCCCCCAAAACTGTGTTACAAAAGTCCTAAATGCCCCTAGACTAAAGCTGGATCGGGCACAAAAAGTTGTAAAAAATTGCAAGGGATACCAGTATCAATACAACCCTCGATACCGGTATCCAAACTCTCTGATCTCTCAATACCGGTATCAATAGTTGTACTGGTACCAATATTGCCTAGGCTTTTGCTGCCTTTCTTCATTCGATCTTCTGGCCTATTGGTCTTCCCGAGCCTTGTCCGATGCTTCGTTTCTTGGCCCTCGGGATTCAATGGTGGAGTGCCACTTGGCCTTGGGTGCTTGGGCACCAGTTGGACTATCCATGGCATCAAATCACACCTTATTCTTACATTTTGCATGTAACTATCAAAATACACCCATGCGCAACATCAAATGTATAAAAGCTATAATATGCATGCGTGCGTGACAAAAATGGGAGAGATAAGCCCCGTTATTTACACTATTGAGGGCTTATCATTATGCTTCTGTTCTCGCATTACATTCACTCTGACCAATACTGAAGAACTCAATCTGTGTGCAGACAGGCTCTTGATATGGCAAGTGTTGTTGCTGCAATGCTCGGGTTATCAATACTTCTCTTGTTGGGAGTGCTTGATTGGGATGATTGCCTGAGTGAAAAGACAGCATGGGATACCTTGGTTTGGTTTGGGGTTCTAGTTGGCATGGCAGCCCAATTGACGACCCTTGGCATTGTGTCCTGGATATCAGACGGTGTGGCTAAATCCCTCAAGTCTCACTCTTTGGGCTGGCCCGCTGCATTCTTTATCCTTCAGGCTGCTTACTTTTTCGTCCACTATTTATTTGCAAGTCAAACTGCCCATGTTGCAGCATTGTACTCTGCATTTCTTGGAATGCTTTTGGCAGCGAATGTGCCTGGTCTATTGGCAGCTCTGGCATTGGCTTATAATACAAATCTTTTTGGTGCTCTAACACATTATAGTAGTGCCCAGTCTGTGGTATACTGCGGTGGTACGCGCTTCTTCCTTTTCCTCTGTATCATGATTTTTTTCTCTTCCTTCATTTGCAGAAAAATTTATAGAATTTCAGTGTGAGATTTTTATGTTCCTACTTTCTTTTAGGTAAGCCAGTAACAAATGGTTTACATAGCAATTTTGTTTTCCCTGGCGGTGGGGAGTCTAAATTCTCTTTTTTCTCCTTCCTAATTTCTTGTATTTTTAAGTGTAGATTTATTACGAAATATTGCAGGAAATTGGAATGTGAAAATCATTACAGGCATATTGGAAGCCTGAGTTATTAGGGTAGGCCAGGCCCAGAACATCTTCATAGGAGTGCCCATTAATGAAAAGAAGATAGGCTA
This sequence comes from Gaultheria prostrata, assembly GCA_036023075.1. NCBI lineage: Eukaryota > Viridiplantae > Streptophyta > Magnoliopsida > Ericales > Ericaceae > Gaultheria > Gaultheria prostrata. The sequence continues at coordinate 40,709 of JAXBDA010001903.1, read as the reverse complement.
AAGACAAAAATAATCCAAACGAAGGAAGAGAGAGAAAATCACATATTCCTAACGTCTCATCACATATTTGCAGGTGAAACCAAGATGCATTGCATGGTTAGGTGTTTAATCTAATTTAGCCATGATCTCACTCATGAAGCTATATTCCTAACCCCAACCCTCTAGTAAGAAGATTGTGAGTTAAATTCACGGGATATCACAAAAATGGACCCGACTACGGGTACAGACCATCACGTCCAAAAAATGTACCGACCGCACAAGTGGGTCCCACACGAGTGATCCGAACTCACTCATTTTAAAACAATTTTCTGAGTGGCCCCGCTAGAAATCAGCTCAATCCAACATGCGTAAGTGGTTGATCCAAAATTCTCCCGTTTCATGCAAATCGATTTTGGGTGTGAGTATTGATTGGGTCTGTCCTTAAGCTAGACCTCCCGAAACTCTTCATCTTCTGATCAACATATGGGTATGTATTCAGAACGGATACTAGGGATGGAAATTCCTCTGGTCTGCTCCAGTATCTGCCCAGTTCAGGTTGGAGGTTCGGGGACTTTTTCAGGTTGGATCGGATTTGGAGTCAAAATTTTAAAAAATTCAGAGGTCGAAGTGGAGACGGTCCATGTACCTTGATCTGACTTCCCCCATTTACTGTATATATTAAGTATATCTTTGTGGAATTTGTGAAAAATTGGATTTAGTTGTTTGATTTGGATGTTTGTTGGAATTTAGAACTTGTTGTAATTACTAGAAACTGTGGGATTTTTTTGGGTCATCATTTGGCCAGAATTCATTGTAATGAAAACATGTTGGATCTTTGACTTTTTTTCCTTCCATAAAAATTCTTGGAGCGGGGCAGGATCCCGAATCCCTGTTTGGGGCAGGGGATGAAAGGTGGAGGTGGTGAAGTTGATTCCCTGTTGGGAGAACTGGGTGGGAGGTAGATATTATGTTCGGATATCGAAAATGGGGATGGTCAAATCCGTTTCCGATCCACCCGGTTGCCATCCCTAATGGGTAGACCCCTGTAATGTACTTCAAAACTAGGTCTCGTATTTCAGTGTTTTGATCTCCCTAAGGCAGTGGTCGGTACAACTTTTGCTTCCAGAATCTCAATGTTGATGTGGGTGTGGCGATATATATCTTCAGAAGAGATCTTACTGAGTAAGATAAAACAGTTTCATTTCGGTTTGTTGGTAGCAACATAAGCATGCTTTATGTCGCGGATTATGGATCCTCCTTTCCCTTGATCAACGTGTCCTCAAACCCAACCTGTCCTCCCTTTTAATTTCTCGGTAAGAGGTTTTGGCTTCATTTATTCTGTCGTAGATATCTCTGTCATCCATGAGGGGATTTCAACGTAGAATTTGAGTTTCTCTTTTTCTTTAAACATTGTTCATATTTAGAGGAGCAAATTTGGATGCACATCTGAATCTCATACCCTTACCCGTGTCATAATTGTTATGTCTAACCTGTATGTGCTTCTCATGTCGTTAAGCTTATGCACTAAGCAAAATTTTATAGATACAAGAAGAGGAATGTACCACTGTATGGCTGTATCCAAGAACTTGACAATTTCAGGAATTTTTCTTTGCTCAGCGAGAAGTTAAGGAATTTGATTTGTTCTAAGTGATAACAAAACAAAAAATACAAAGGAGACAATTGAAAAGCCATCAAGGATAGATATGGAATTTGGGACACCTGAGGTTCACAAAAACAAAGCTGACAAACGAGGCATGCTTAGCTTAAGTTCAGTGGATAAACTCGTGCTGATTTAACATCCTTTGCTAAGTGACCCATGCTTTAACATAACTGTCCATTGGTAGCAACATAAGCATGCTTTATGTCGCAGATTATGGATCCTCCTTTCCCTTGATCTACGTGTCCTCAAACCCAACATGTCCTCCCTTTTAATTCCTCTGTAAGAGGTTTTGGCTTCATGTATTCTGTCGTAGATATCTCTGTCATCCATGAGGGGATTTCAACGTAGAATGAAGGAAGCATGGTAATGAGCACAGAAATTGATATGGGTCTCTAGGCGTGCCCTTCCTGATGCCTTTCGGCTTTGATTTGAGGGTATGGTTCTGCAGCAAAACGTCCTTGTAGCTCCTCGGTTCTTGGAGGTTTAGGAGGCCACTGTTTCAGTGGTACTCTGAGAACAGCCACTTTGTGTATATTGCCAAAGGTTAGGTCCGTCTCCAATCATTCCCGCCCATACCCCCAATTATTGGGGACTAGATGGGTTCTGTTATTGTTGTTGTTGTTGTATTGTTCATATTTAGAGGAGCAAATTTGGATGCACATCTGACTCTCATACCCTTACACGTGTCATAATTGTTATGTCTAACCTGTATGTGCTGCTCATGTCGTTAAGCTTATGCACAAAGCAAAATTTTATAGATACAAGAGGAGTGTACCACTGTATGGCTGTATCCAAGAACTTGACAATTTCAGGAATTGTTATTTGCTCAGCGAGAAGTTAAGGAATTTGATTTGTTCTAAGTGATAACAAAACAAAAAATAAAAAGGAGACAATTGAAAAGCCATCAAGGATTGGGGATAGATATGGAAGTTGGGACACCTGAGGTTCACAAAATCAAACCAGACAAACGAGGCATGCTTAGCTTAAGTTCAGTGGATAAACCCACGCTGATTTTACCTATCCTTTGCTAAGTGACCCATGCTTTAACTTAACTGTCCAAAAGGATCATGAAAATATATCAAGGTTGTTAAGATGGACTTGTTCTGGATATCGTTTTAAGTGGGCAGGCAAACATGTTGACAGTACTAGCGTTTTTTATTTCTGTGAGTTGCATGAATTTGGTAGTGATAGCTTTGTAGATACGTTTTTTTGCCGCCATTGTGTGGAAGGTGATCTGGGAATCAGCGTGAAGGAAATAATGTTAAGATGTATGAACCGCGTAATTGTTCCATTTGAAATGCTAATTTTTGTGCTCTCTCTCTCTCTCTCTTGCGGATGTCTGTCTGTCCTTATGTGGTAAAAAACCAAGATTGTATCTTTTACATTTGGAACTGATCAAATGTTCCTATTTGTTTTTCGCTTGTTTGGCAGGTGGTTTTGTAAAACTTCCTGATGTTTTTAGACTGGGCATTCTGACGGCCCTCTTCAATATTTGTGTATGGGTACTAGTTGCAACTCCTTGGTGGAAGATTTTGGGGCTTTATTGACAATTGATGCTAACTTTGTAAGTAAAATTATACTTTCCACAATGTGCTTCTCTATTCGTCTCTGTTGACTACTAGTGAATCTTCTAGAAGATAAAATGTAAAAAACTTAAAAATATTAAAAATCACAATTTCCTTACTATAGTAAACCAGAAATTAGAATCACTTAGCAAACTCTTAAGACACCAGACACTGAGGCTGAATCTCTCTCTACGTCAATCTTTAAGATGTAACCGGTCCATCAGTGTTTGGTATTCACTTACAACCGAACCATTGAACATATACGCGTTGCTTTCGACTTTGATATTGTTTAGTTTTCCTTGAATTTCTACTTTAGTGCTGTGTTATTCTCTTGGGAAATCATATTAACTCTTGAACTTTTACGCATCTGCTTGAATTTATTGATTTTTTAATTGAAATTATTGAAAATGCATGTTTGGGTTTAAAATCCCACTGAGGCTGGCGAATTTTACATTATTATGGATTTGGATATTCGCCCACTGGACATTCAGACCCACACACCATTGCATCCTCGACTGTTATTGGAATGTCGCTCTCCCTCCGTTTTTCCTGGGTCTTTTTCACAACATTATTTGTATATTTTCCTTTTTGATTTTGCTGAACGTAATTTGTATATTTCGTTGTTACAATTTGAGCGACGACCTGCATATGCATATTACCTACCTACATGTTCTTTTACAAGTAATTTTATAAAAGCGAAGCATCAAAGGGGATGCAGCTCAATTACCATAATATAAAAACCTATGCCCAAACTATATCCAGCAAGATTGTCCTAACCAAAATCATCCTCAAAGATAGCAAATTTACTTAATTCTCAAAAGATAGTAACTCATTTTATCTGATAGATGCTTAGAATTAGTAAAAAAAAACCCTACACGGTGTACACTTTTAGTATCCAAGGTATAGATCTGGCGAGTGGTGATTAAGGATTTTGAATGCGTATATTTGAAATCCAGACTTTTAAGTCCAATTCCAGGTTGCCAAAGTAACAATAGTCTTGTAATGTCTTGACAATGCTTATTGATTCTCTTAGCTAAGACTATATCTTAAACGAAGACTTTTTGATGGCATTCATTTTGCCATCTATGTAATAAGAGTAAAAAACAGAGGAATCGTTTGTTTGATGGGACTAATACTGAATGGATATATACCTTATAGGTTATGTAATCCTATCGGACTAATGGTGATGAGATTAATAACAGCACAGCCCCATTATATCCCACACTTTCTGGTATTATAGTGCATGCATCATCCATGTATAGTCATACATTGTATAATTATCTCCTTAGTTTATGTTGAACTTGAGGAGGCCATCGTAGTTTTCCCCCACTGTCTTGTTCACATCTTTGGATTTGCCAATGGAAAGGAAAATCGAGACAAATGAAATTCGACACATTCTTATTTACTGTGGGTAGTTAAAAAAACAAAATAAGTTTTCGTTCTTTCATGCCCTTTCCTTTTCAAAAGGGCGTCCTCAGTGCACGAAACTCCCGCATACGCAGGTTCTAAGAAAGGGTTGATGTACGGAGTCTTATCCTGTAAGCAGAGGCTGTTTTCGAAAATTGAATCTGTGACTTACAGGTCACAATGGGCCAATTAAGTTTACCGTTGTGCAAGTCCGCCCCTCGTGCCCTTTCTTTTTCCTTCTCGACAAATCCAAGTTGCCAAATTTACCCAGAATCTATGAAACAACAGTTTCTTTGGTGCATCACCCTAGGCACAAAGTTGCATATGATGTGATAACTTGAAGAAATACCCAAAAGAGAGACTCAGTTTTCCACATGATTTGATGTGTGTCCAGTATATAAGAAAGGGACCTTATTGTTATTTTAATATCGTAGCAGTGAGTTTAGACCTTTAATAAATCAATGTTTTACTGATCAGGCGCAGCAGTAACTTGGACTTTAAGGGCATCAGGCCAACTGTTTAGCAGGAATTTGTAGTTCAGATGTCTTTATTGATATCTGATAAGCACAGCTATTTTGTTTAATATTTTCTAAATGTAGTAGTGTCATGATAAGTAAGCTTTTAAGAATGGCGTTTGTAAGAATTTGAGGGGTAGAACCAGAAAAGGAGAGAGGGAGAGAGAGGGGTAATCAAAATGTTTATGTTTAAAAATGGAAAAATTCCAAGGATGCGGCTTCTCTGCAGTATCATTTGGGACTGCAGTGTGCAGTTCAACACTATCGGATCTCTACTCGATGATCCGAGCCGTTCATCTTATCTTGTAGGATTGGATTATTTCATCTGGTTCTTTTAACTGTGAAATAGTTTGCTTTGTCGAATACCGTATTAATCAACTCATGAGCCAAGCTTTTAACATCTCTTGCCATCTTCCATATGAAATATTGGAAAGTTAATTTTCTTTCATGATAAAGAAAGGTGTCAAAGAAAGTGTTGAGCAAGATTCTACTTTTCCTTGCTTTCCATTTTAGCCTTTGGACAGCACTCACAGAATAGAGTAGTAGTAGTAGTAGTACTAATCAAAAAAGAAAAGCTGCCTACCACTAAGGGGTCTACACACGATAAAGCCAAACCCACCTAACCGAGACCTCTTTTTCCTCATTTGTTGCTTTTTCATTTCTTAACATTTTCCATTGTCTTGTTTGAGTGTGTTGGATTCTCTTCATACTTTCCATAGGCCCAAGAAACTACCCCATGCAAAAAGACCAATCTCTTTTCCCCCCACTCTCTAAAGCATTTGGGAACTCATGAGAACTGTTGTCAAGTGTGTTTGTTTCCTTTTCACTTCTTATTATACATCTTAACTCAAACAAAGGTATCTCAGGCAAATATAGTTAGAGCTGAGCTTATGAACAAAGTTAGAGACACCTCACAGTTCCACCATACTCACTCAGGTCACGAACCCACGACTAAGTGTATCAGCCCACTACGCTTGTATAGTAGTATGCGATATATGGTGTCCTAGATAACCCTAATTGAAACTTTTGTAGTGATTGGTACACCTGTCGAGCTTAACATTACCTCCAATTTTAACCCTTTTGTGTTATATAAGAGTATTAGTTTTTGTGAATTGTGTTTACATGCATCTTGTTATTCGCAAAAAAAAAATAAAAATTTGGCACATACGTTTTGGAAAAAATTGTGTTGGAAACAAGGGGTGGCCTGAGGGAGGTCACTCCAAGAGGGGTGGAAAAAGGGGGTCGCTGGCGGAAGATTGTGTGGGTGGACTCTGGAGGGTGGATTGGAGACGAATGATTGAATGAAAACTTGTTTCGCAACAGGAATAAAACACACCTTTTCCGGCAAAAACTTGAAGGAGTGTCACTCTTCAAGCATGTTTTTGCATTCATTTCTGAAAAACAAAGTACATTACCAAACAGATCCCAAATTCCCATATGCTTTGCTTATGTGGGTTGAAATAAAAGCATTAGTTACAGTAAAAGCTCTCTTCATCAAAGCAAAAACTCAGAGAAAATAGCTGCATGCATGTCCCATTAGTAACCACAAACACACCTTTTCCGACTATACATGTCAAAATCTGCTGCCCACTTTGTCTTTGTGCTGCTTTAGCTAACCATCCTTCTTTATAGAAAGATTATGGTCTTAATCAAAAGGGTTATCAACATGCTTTTCAAGCGTGTTGGGCCATTGGATGGATTAATTTAGTTCTCGCAATCTTATCATTGTGGGGTCCCATTAGCTAGCTGCCGTTAGGTAAATAAAGATGATTTTTTCATCGTATCTGTGGTAATAGATATTGAATTCCTGATTGTAGACACGTTTAAAAGTTCCTAGACGTGTGAAATCGACCCGCACTCATCGAAAAATCAAGGTTACTTGTCTGCTAACCTACTAATTAGTCTCCCTAAACACTTAAACTAATGAATTCAGTTTGGTCATGTGTTTCACAATGAAAGACGGGAGAATTGGGATGAAGCTAGTGATAGAGAATTTCACTCGAAATTGACGGGTAATAGAATCAGTTGATTGTTTGGACTGTTCACGGCCCAAAAGACACTACCGACCTAACGTTGGCGAAAAGGCCTAGAAATTGTATGGCCGATTGGAAAGGGGCTTCTGATCAAGACTTTCGGCCATGACCGAAGATGTTTTCCGGACATTCAAAGTCATCGAGCCTTTCAAAAGGGAAATTTTGCCGTTTTAGGAAATATTTGATTTGCTTATGGAGTAACTTTTAGTAGGAAATTCCGTTTTAGTTTACGTCTATTTTGGCAACCTTCTTTATTCTTCTAGTTTTTTATTCTGCCATTTATTTTTGAATTTCCGTTTTTGGTCATTTTTGTAATTTCTTTATTTAGGCTTGATTAGCAAGTCTAATCTTTTGTTATTTGTTTCCTAGTTGGTCTAGAGTCTCTTTGGCACTATAAGTATCATTGTAAGCCTTAGGGCAGAGGTGATTGATTTTGATTAAATAAAAACGAGATTTATCTCATAACATTTGTCCATAGACGGAGTACCTATTTTCCAGACTTGTTCGTGGTTTTCTGTCGCAAATAGTTTCGTAGTCATATGCTTCCCCACATCTGTTTGCGTATATTGGGTGATTCCTTGGAATTTTTCCTACCCCTTGGGGCAGTTACAATTTTAAAATCGAACGCCCCGACCAATTTTGTTTGGGTTTGGTATAAGAAATAACCCGTACAAAACCCAAACCCAAGCCCGAAACGGACCCAAACCTGATCTGAATTTTACCCTAGAGCTTCTTAATTACAAAACCCAATTGCGCCTGTGAAGTTAAAACTCTTTAGTTATGTTGCTTGATTGTTTTAAATAGTTGAATAGTTAACGGTGTACATGTTATGGCATGTTTTTTTCTTCTTTTCTTCCTTCGATCATTCATGGAATTTCCAATGTCTCGGGTATGCTGTGGTTCGGGTAAAAGCCAAACCCTGTGCGGTTTGGTTATGGTATACTGAAGATCATACTCATTGCATAGCTGATCTAGACACTCGAAGCTATCAAAAAATCATACCCATTGCGCGTGGGTTTGGATTCGGGTTCAAGTAAACACTTCTGGTTTAAGCATGGTAATCTCAAAAGCCGGATCAAAACTAGTTTCTTTATTAAAAGTGTGTAAAAGATTACACGTGTACATGCATAGGTTGAGATTCCCCTAGGAGAAAGTATATGTTCACTTTCAGTTTGGTACTTTTCATACACGCTAAAACTTTGGCTTTTCGAGAGTTGAAAGCATTCATCAGACTTCCATTAATTTGTTTCTGTTTGCTATGCCTGGATGTGGTCTTCTGATGAGGTTGATACCAATCATTATGTCTATGTATCCCGTTAAAGCATCCAATTTAAAATTAATTGACAATGAGTTGAGAGGCCGCCCAAGATCATATAGTACTAATTTTGGATGTTAGAATTAACAATATGGGACAAATTCTAACACTCCCTCCAACGTGCGACTCCTGACCTGCGCGTGGAGTTAAACAATGGATCTATAACATTGGAATTATAACGAAACTAGGTGTACTTAAGGTACAAATAACAGGCAATCAATCAACAAAGAGAGTCTTGTTCAAAAGCTTCCGAAATTCGAGCTCTGATACCTTGTTAAAGCATCCAACTCAAAATCAATTGATAATAAGTGGAGAGGTCGCCCAGGATCATATACTAATTTTGGAGGTCGTAATTAACTAGTGTGGGACAAGCTCTAACAAATCCTTTGTAGATACCCAAATTAAGAAGTTTTATGTGCTTTCTCAAAGATTCCATGGGGTGGTCATTTAGGTTAAAAAGAAAGACAGTGATAATGATATAGAATCATGGAAACAGATGAAAGATTGTATTGAAGAGGTAATCTTTAGGCATTATTTTCTCATGAACATCCTTCCAGTAGCGGTGTTGCATGACCGGTATATATCTTTACCTTCGGGCGTGCACACGCGCATACATACATACGTACATAGTACATAATAACAGTACGTGACATATCTGTGTGTGTATATATATTTCTGGAAAACTAATTAAACAATGAAGCCCAAAATTTTATGCAGAAGTTAAACGTTTGTCTTTCCATACCATGAATCTGAGTGTTTGATAAATTTGTCAGCAAGCTGCAAGTTATGGCAGCTCTTACCACTGCAATTTTAGTGGGAGCAACCACTCCATATTTATTGTTTATAAGCTGAAGCTGCTGCTTCTGCTATGAGGAATCCTAACCCATGCCTATAAGTTAATGTGCTTCTCTCTCTCTCTCTCTCTCTCTCTCTCTCTCTCTCTCTCTCTCTCTCTCTCTCTCTCTCTCTCTGTGAGACGTGTAGGACTTTAAACGAGTCGGCTATAAACAAGCCGAATATTATAATGTTTAGATTCATTCATTAAGATTTTTAGCGAACTCTAGAGCTCACAAAGTCGAGCACGAGTCTAGTTTGCCTAGGTTCAGTCGAACTTGAACTTGTTCACAAGTCTTAACGAGTCCAGAACTTAAGCTCAAGTTTGGTTCATTTAGTTGACGAATCAAAAAAAAAAAACTCAAAAGGTACCTTTACCGAGTCTTGCCTCGAATAGTTCACAAATTGCTCGGCTCATTTGTAGCCCTAATGGTGTATATATGCGTTTGTTCATCTGCATCTCTTGTTTTTTTTTTTTTGGGCAAGTCATCTGCATCTTTTATACGTAGCCTACAAATATATGTAGGAAAAAAGATGAGGTCGAAAAATGTTGTGCAGAAACTTTGAGGGAATTCATCTAACATAAAATTAATATGCCCCATACTTTTGTTCACCAGGCAGCCAGAAGATGAGAAGACTCTTTTCTTCCCCCATACCCATTTTTCTAAATTGGGTAGTTATCCTGGACAACTCAGCACTTGGGTGACGTGGAGGGTTGACTAATGGTGAGCTTGCTTATGAGTTTAAAATCAAATGCAGAAAGGTTCAAAGTTCATAAACAGAGAGCTTGTGTTTTTTACCCTGCATGGAAATTTTGTAATGGTCTAGCTGTAGATTGCAACGAGTATATGTGATGGTCACAATTCGTCGTCCATTTGTCTACTTGTTCACATACTGACATTGGATCGTAATAATGACCGAATAAGAACTTGTTGTCTTGACGGCCTGTTCTATGCTAAGTAAGGCGAACTCACGCTCATAATACGAAAAACCAACTTGATGGCAATTGTGGTTTGTGATTTGAGCGTCAAATGCTGCGAAATGGGTTTGCTTTTGGATTTCCATGTGTAAAATGCATGGATCTGGAATCACTACTTCAAAAAGTACGTCTGTTTGTCCAATTTGGTATTCTAGGTGTGCTTTTTATTATTGATTTGCTGAGTTTTTGATTTAGAATGTTGGAAATAAGGATGACCGCTACAATTTATGAGCTTTAGCTTTGCAAGGTTCATAATGAAAAATGCTTGGTACACACATGTTCGGATAAGCGTGTACGTAGACATCCAGATACATGTAAACACAACCGTATGTAGAGTCTTACGATGTGTATGGACGGCATCCGTATGTAGAGTCGTCTTACAATGTGTGTGGACCGCATCCGTGTGAATTCCACGTATATCGTGTGAGAGTCATGTGAGAACACAATATGGTTTGGGAGTGCTCTTCTTTCACCCTTTTCCTGGATATTGAGCGATCACTTTTTTGGCAGTGATCCCGCATGCTCACAACTTACTCCCTGTTGAAAGTCGGAATCCAATTCATACGTGTTTGTCTTTGTTTTCGGCCCCCCATTTTTGATTTCTGGTTCTGGGTTTTGGGCCCCATATTGAAAAGAAAACAGTGGGCCTCTGATAATGACGGTAATACCACAGGTACAAAAACCAACTTGTGCTTTGCATATCTGTGAGGAAACCCCTATGCTTTTTGCTACAGCCTAAACGTATATAGGTCTGGGACCCACTTTTGGGTCTCACACGCATGATCCGAGCTATTCATTCATCTTAAAATGAAATTCCGAGGGAACCCACAAAAATGCAGCTCAATTGGACGGAAAAATTTTTGTGGGGCTCCTTGGAAAAATGTTCTAAGAATAATGAACGGTTCAGGTCACTCGTGTCTATGGGTCGGTACCCATACGTTTTTCCTATATAATCCCAATAGCTCTGCTGAAATAGAGTGGTCTCTTCCAAGGTGTGACCATATACAAAAGGATTTTGGTTTCCAAAACCTGCAAATACAGTGACGGACGCAGAATTTACTAATTTAGCATGGTTTGTGGGAACCACTCTTCAGTAATTTTAAAAAAAAAATTCAAAAGTGTACTGCAGATAAGAAGACAATTGAGAGGAGCGTAGGGGCCAAACTCCCCTTGCCCCCTCGGGTCCACCCTTGCCAACACACCTAGTTTGATGCATACAGTATACCACCGAGTCGTACCGGATGTTTCTTTGGAATAGTTTAACTAGTGGGTCTCTGTCTTAGGTCCACTAATCCAACCATGGGCAACCTTGCTGTTGGTACTGATCAGAGGGTACCGACTAGGTACCGACCGGCGTCGGGGACTTATTTTTTAATGAAATGGGGTGATTTTGGATCCAACTCTTAGGGTTGTCTGATTGCATCGATTCCCACATTGAGCCCCTCAGAATTTGATTTTGAAATTGATGAACGATTCGGATTGACCGTTTGGTACCCACGAGTAGGTTCCCGACGCCGTTGGTACAGCCTTACAGGGGTGGTCGGTACCTCGGGATTAATCGGCGGATTAGTGGTGAAGACGTAGTAAAGACAATGATAATAGGTATACTTGAAAAGAAGCTACACATTGTACAACTTAGTAGTAAGTTAGTAATGATGCAACAAGTCCTCAAAAGGTCCTGCTGTAATCTAAAAATCACCTAGTGGTACCATTTGGGACCTTGAAACGACATTATGTGGGACTTAATGATAAGATAGTTGACACCCATTTGATATGACTCAGTTGTGAGAATGCAATAATAAATCAGTACTTATACATATCATGGTGTTTTATAACCTATGGCCTTGAAACTACTGGGTAAGGAATTTCCGTTGCACCAAAAAAAAAAAAAATCCGAGTACGAGGTGGGATCATTTCGTATCAGCTGTTGTGCACCTTGACTACCCCCCCCCCCCCCCTCCACGAACGCTGGGTCAGTAAAAGTCTGAACAAAGCTATGTATGGACTAATTCCATAAAAATTTATAGCACATAGAAAGTTTTGAATATGACACCTATGATTGGATCGGAGGCCTTCTTGTGTGTACATTGGTACAACATATACTACTACCCATTTGGGGCCACTGAGAGTTATGCACAGTCGTTACCTTCAAAGTTTCGAAATACGCGCAAGCTAGTCCGGACATTCATTTATTAAAAAAAAAAAAGCACATATATTACTACCCACGTGGTATGACTAAGTGGTAATAAAGGACTTTTTGTATGTATGTAGTGCAAAAAACAGTGTAATGGGTCAGCATGCTCGAGTGACTTTTGGATGAAACTGTAAAATGGTCCCAACACTTTTTGGCAGTGTTGCAGGCAACTTCTTTGATGTACATGGAACAATGGCTTGCATGGATCAGTCGTCGTCTTCCTATTTTATAATGGTAAACTACACTGACCTTCCCGGAGGTTTCTAAAAAATACAATGGCAACCAAGGGCTGGGAGGTGCCCAGGCCCCCACGCACTTTATAAGAAGGAGATATAATTCGTGTGTTTCTTAATACTCTATAAAGATACTCCCTCCATCCCGTTTTCATAGTTCCACTTGGGGATTCCAACTTTTTAAGGAGACCACAATGATTACATTAAAAAAGTGTTTAAATTTTCATTTTTGCCCTCTCAAAAGGTGATTTAATTGATGTAAGTTGTAGTGCTTTATTTTAAACAAAAGGGTAATAATGTAACTTTATCAAGTTCCTATTGCTTATTTTGGAAAGTGGACATACATTTTGGGACGTCCAAAAAAGAAATACTGGACTATGAAAATGGGACGAAGGAAGTATACTATTAGATAGATAGCTGAATATCAATAGAGATATACTCCTACATAGAGCAAATCAAAGGAGGAATTTCCCGTCTCTTAAAAAACTATGCAATATCATTGTTAGAAAATATGTTTACTTATTTGCTGAGTAAGGAATAGAAAGATATTTGACTTTAAAAAAATTTCCGTTACAACTCGGCCCCCCCGGAAATCTTAATCCTAGCTCCGCCATTGCTTCCCTGAGCTGAAAAATACAATGACCACCCCTCTGGTTTTAAAAACTATTGTTACCTCTCTTACTTTACAAACTAATATATACATGCCTCCCTTGCCGTTAAAAAAAAACTAAAGGCGTTAAGTTTTTTATACTGGGAAGACCAAAATACGCTCAACAAATATAGAGTGGATTGCATTGACTTCTCATTCTCTAAATTAACACATACTCCATAAGTACATCAAAATTATAGAAAACTATTTTCATTTTAAAAAAAAAAAATTAGTAGCCCATGTTATTTTTTGAATTTTTTAATTGATATTACATTTTTTTTTTATAGTTGGTCAGAATATTTTTTCCTAATTTCTCTCATCTATGCAACCAAATAAAGAATTAGATTTTGTCTAAGACCAAAAAGAGTAAGTTACAAACAAAATTCATTGGTATTATGTACTTTGTATCTTATTTTGTTCTTCTACAAGTATATGATTTATTCTTTTCTTCTACAAGTAAATAATTCAAATTTAGTTTATAAATGGTACGAACTTTGTTATCTCTTATGGTTATTGACCCTTTTTTTTTTTTTCTTCAAATAGCCTCAATGAGAAACATTAAAAAGAGCAACATTCAAACTAAGTTTTAATAAATACAATAAAAAGCTCTATCAACTAATAAAAATAACGTGATATTTTTGTCTTTTTGTTACTCTGTTTTAGTCTTTCCTTCTCTTTTCCTTTTTTACCTTTTTGATTTTGTAGAGAAAAAGAAAGTGATTTTAGACTAACTCTAAATAATGCACAAATGGTATAAAGTCTAAGAAAATAAATACTTAAAGTTTTTCTATTGCTTAATGTCATATAATGTTCGAAAAATAAAATAGTGGTCTATACTTTTGATATATTGGTACTAAAATAACATGTATTAATATAGAGCATGAGAGGTCAATACAATCCAAATGGCTCCGTTTGGTACCCAGGAAAATAAATGGAAAATAAAAGAGAGGAAAATTAAGAGAATTTTTTTTAGTTAAAATAGTTTAGTTTAGTTATTTTTTCTCCCCTTTTCCTCTCAACCCAAACAAAGGAAGTGGAATTTTTTAATTATTTTCCTTTCCTTTCTTTTCTTTTCCTAGATACCAAATGGATTATAAATCCAATCTACATGTGTTGAGGGTATTTTGGTCTTTCCATTATGAAAGTTAACATCGTTAATCCTATTTTAATGACAAGAGAGATATGTGTATTTTATTTTGTAAAGTAAGAGAGGTGATAGTAATTTTTTGGAACAAAAAGGAGGTAAGTATTTTATTTTGAAATGTCAGGGGAGGTCAGCTGTAATTTGTCCTTTTTATAAACCTACCAATCATAAATTGAAAAATATGGTAGCTTTGTAAAGACTTTTTGTACATGGTGTTTTCCCTTGATCCGTTTGATAAGTTATCTCAGTTATACTTCTGAGGACTGAAGACCGACCTTTGGACATGTTAGCAAGTTCAAGGGCTACATCATTTATTTACTTGTTTTTTTGAAATTCAGAAAGGATTTATTTACTTGTTTAGGTTTATAATTGTTGTAAAATTCTTAGTTTTCATCGGTTCATGCCTGTTTCCAGATAATTTATGCGAACCGCATTGATTATTTTTTTGCTTCTACATTCTCTGTCGACAATGACTGATCATCCTAGTTTATATATGGCGAAATCACGACTATTAGATATTGGTGACGTTTATGCGTGATTTGTGGTACTACTAAGTGTTCTATTGACATTTTTAATGACTATTACTAATTTTAAATTTGATGATATGACACTTTCACATGCACTAGATATCATTGTTACGTATGTTAGATTTACAGAACCGTGATTTTGGAACGTTTCGCATTAGCTAGCAAATGCAAGGTTCAACGAAAGTTCGATTTCGGGTACTTCTTGTGCCCACGCGCTGTATTTCCTCCGCTAAGCTTCTCTGATTTAGACTTATCACTTTCTATATATCATCGGGAGATGACCCATTCAAAAGATAGCGTTACCCCTGAACTTAATAGTTTAAATATCTAACTACATTTTATTACTCTCTCTGTCTCAAATTTCTTGTTCGCTTTCACTATTCAAAACACCTGAAAAAAGAATTATATTTTCAATATGCATCTCATGTAATAGTTCTCGATGAGTTCTATTAAAAAAAATTCAAATTGTAAAAAATATTATAGATTGAAATATATAAGCAATTGAATGCATGCACGTAAATGGATGATAAATTCAGGTCAGAATGAGTATTAAAAAAGACGGGCGTTAAGTATGATAACCTAATTAGACTATTCTTTTACATATTCAAAGTGATGATATTTTCATTGATATCTGATTAATTTAATTTTTTTAGACGAATTTTTTTATAATAAAAAAAAAGACTAAATTGTTTTCACACTTGATGGGCCCGGGCCTAGGGTTATTAAATTGCCCAATTGTTAATTGCACCGACGTCGCCGTAATAAGTACTCCCTCCGTCCCAATTTGTTGTGTAGTTTTACTGTTTGGGACCTCTAAAAAAATTGCCTATATCTTTTAATCTACAATGTTTTTTATATTCAATATGGATCTTGTTTGATAGATCTCAATTAATTTTGTTAAACGAGGTTTTCGAAATCATAAAAAACATTATAGATTATGAAATATAGGCAATTTTTTGAGAGGCCTCAAAAAAGAAAACTACACAACAAATTGGGACGGAGGGAGTAGTATACTAGTATTCGTAGTGACGACCGTAGATACGCTGACACCATACAAATCTTCAAGAATCAGCTTGGCTTGAAGCCGAGCCACAAACCCGAGCCGAGCCGTATCAAAAAAACCTTTCCATTTATAAAGTCCCCACACCTGCAAAAATATCTCCCCCGCAAACGGGTTTCCAAAACCGGATATAGCCGGTGGACATAAGTTGAATTTGCATCGCAATTTGGGACGAATTTCATTGCCATTTGCCAAAATTTCAGTGTGTACCTAACCCCCCCAGTTAAATTCTAACCCTAGCAGTCTGAACCCGAGTTGGGTTTTGTTTGTTTCTTTTTTTTCTTACCAAAGTGCAATTTTGGTATTCCGTCACTTTATTTAGGAAGTATGGTCTGTCACACCACATCGGTATCTGTACGAAAAAAATTTTTAATTTGCACATTCAGCAGTTCAAAAGTATTTTGGACGGTTCAAATTTTGCCCACTCTCTCTCCCTTCTATTTCTCTCTCTAACTCTGGGGTCGTTTAAAAGTATTTTGGATGGTCTAGATATGCGCTTGGGTATCACGTAGGATGGTCCCCTCGGCACTGAGAAACTCCTCCTGTACAAGACTCTTCCCACCGTATTGGGACTGAAGCTAAAATCTCACCACGCATGAGTCGTGTCAGAAGTATGTTTATCCAACGCGAGCTATCGGATTTAGACGTTGTCCAACCAAGTCCGAGTTTACACAACTGAACTCACCCTCGTTTTTTTTTTTTTTTTGGGGTATTCGTCATTCCTAATCTATTACATAAAGAAGAGGAAAATGGAACTTCGGAATACAGTGTGGGACATTTAAGAGCTCTACCGCATAAACTAGCAACCACTTGCCACCCTCCCTCGTTGGTTGAGTTGGAGTTTATTTAAAGAGTGAGAAAGTGTGAAGGGCCAGCTAGGTTGTGAACTGGTTTACTGATTCTTCCCTCTCCATCTCTCTCTCTCTCTGTCTCTCTCTCTCCACACACACATCTTCTCCATTGTAGATGAACAGTCAGAGACTAGTTTTCTTCAAACGTCTAGCTCTAAACATGATAGGAGTAAAGATGTAGAGACAGAAAAACAGAGTAGATACAGAGAGTGTGAAATTAATGAACGATTACTTGTGGTGTTGTGGGTTTGGTGGTTTGGCTTAATTTTGACTACAATTTTTCTGATGGGTTGTTTAGACGGAGAAGAAGTGTTAAAAAAGGAGGAAGATGGGATACCCTCTGGAGGGAAATGGGAGCAATTTTGCTTCCATTTTTAACCTCTCTTCTTTGATCTCTCTCCTTCTCTCTGTACATTAACTCAACAGAACCAAAACCAAGAAACCCAAAAAGAGCAGAACAATTACTTAATTTTTGCTTTTGCCACTCAATGAAGAGAATCGGTAGCTCAGATTCTTTGGGTGCTTTGATGTCCATCTGTCCTCCATCAGCAGGTTCTAACAAATTACTACACTACTATTCCATGTTCAAAATTTTACTTAATTTTTTTTTTGATGGTTTTTGCTATTTCCTATATTCAAACACGCCCATGTCCTCTTTTTTTGTCTCCAGGCCTTTTTTCATGCTTTGTTTTGTTTTGTTTTCAGATTCAAACACTACCCATGTCTTGTTTTGCTGTCTACACCATTTTCCATGGTCTATTTTCAACACCTTTTCATGTATAATATTTTTTTTTTGGGTTGGTTTCTCTTAAGATCATCACAAAATTCTTTCTCAATTTTGCAATTTGTCTATGCTTCTTCTGTTTATAGTATTTTCCTTTCCATTCAAATTATTCCAAATTAGTTCATTATTGTTTGATTCTTTCCATAGATTCAAACAAACCCACCCCCTGTTTTCTTCTAAAAAAATTTTTCTTGCCTGTTTGATAAATTTGCACAAACCCATTTCAATTTCAACCTCAATCAGTCTTTTCCTTTCTGGGTTCTCTCTCTTTCTCAAAAATTCTCTCTTTCATTTTTTTGAATCACTGAAACAGAGGAGCACAGCCCTGTGTACGGACGGGAGTTTCAATCAATGTTAGAAGGGCTAGAGGAAGAAGGATGTGTGGAAGAATCCGGCCATATTTCAGAGAAGAAGAGGCGATTGAGCGTGGATCAAGTCAAGGCATTAGAGAAGAATTTCGAAGTGGAAAACAAGCTTGAACCAGAGAGGAAAGTGAAGCTGGCTCAAGAACTTGGGTTGCAGCCGAGGCAGGTGGCTGTTTGGTTCCAGAACCGCCGTGCGCGGTGGAAGACCAAGCAGTTGGAGAGGGATTACGGTGTTCTCAAAGCCAGTTTTGATGCTCTCAAGCATAATTATGACTCTCTACAGCATGATAATGATGCTCTGCTCAAAGAGGTAGTAGACATCCCTAGATCTCTCCCTGTACCAAATTTCAAGTACCTCAAAAGTTTACTTTCCCTACTTTTTTTTCTCTCCGGGTTAATGATGTGGGGATCAGTTTACGTACACCTCGACTTGTTCCCAACCTCAACTCGTTCCCAACCCTGGTCTGGTTAAAGGCATGTTACTCCCAACTATTTTTCTCGCGGTTTGATCTCGAGAATCAAATCTTGTCAATTGAGTGGTGAGCAAACTCACCAACCAAGCGAACTAATCATGGAGCTTCACTTTCCCCTGCTCTAGCTCATTATAGTACTCCCTCCGTTCCATAATGTTTGTCCGGCACGGAGTCCAAGGATTCAAAAAAAATGAGATCTTTGTCCAAAAAATAATAGAACAAACATTCCTCTATTAATTTGTGCAAAAAAAATTATTTTCTTCGTAGAACAAAGTCTATTTTTTTAGTCCTTGGACTCCGTGCCGGACAAACATTATGGAACGGAGGGAGTAATAGATTAGTGCTACACAAAGAAATATTAGGATATTGAATCGTTTGACGCACGTGAGTTTCACACGATAACATGTTAAATTCATACGGAATGGGTAAAGAAGACACTTTGTCCAAAATTCTGTCTAAATTAGTACGAGTATTTGCAAATTAGTTTAACGAATTTTGGACGAATGGATCTCAGCCGTCTGCACTCTTCCCGTCTCTTTTCAAGCCTGTTACTCCCTCCGTCACATTTTATTTATCAATTTTTTATAATCGTGTTAATTTTTTATCGTTTATATCTTTTAATATTGATCTCCAAATTTGTATAATATGGATCTTGTTTGATAGTTCACGATTAATTCTATTATTCAAAGTTTTTAAAATCGTGAAAAATATTACAGATAAGCAATTTAAGGCTTAGCAAAAAATAGAACAATTTGATAAATAAATTGGGACGGAGAGAGTACTTGCTTTCCGCACCGGAGATTGATTCAAGTAATAACCAGGCCACGTTTTTGATTCCTTAAAGCTTCTTTTTAGATCGGCTTTAGCTTACACTTGCAAAATCAAATCTTATATGCTTTTTATTATTATTTAGTTTTGTAAAATTAATATTTAAACTCGCTATTGTTTATATGAAAACGCGCTTCCACGGCTCTGAAATTAGTCGAGGTAAGCGTAAGCTTGCCCGGATCTTGTTTTGAAAAACGTTTTTGTAACAGTTATGTATGGAGTCGTGTTTGTTTGATTTGAATTTTGATTAAATATGTGCACTTGGATTCGCCCCGTGCATAACACGGGTTTGACGCTAGTAAAGAGTTATAGGAGCACGACTCCGGATAATCTCTTCGATGTATGTGGACCAATAGAACGGCTGCGAACACAATTGCACCCGGAGTTGGTATAAGAAGTCTTTTCGCTTTCTACACAGTTGTGTCCGGAGTTGTGGATAATTGGGGACTGTGCTTATTAAATCTTGGGTTTGTTGCAGATAAAAGAACTGAAATCAAAGTTGAAGGAAGACTGCACCGAACCAAACGTATCCGTCAAAGAGGAACAAATCCCTTTGGACTCCGAAAACAGAGTCACCGCCGAACAGAGCCCTACGCCACCAACCCTCTCCGCGTCCGATCACCTCAACGGCGGACCTCCACTCTTCCCGGATTTCAAAGACGGCTCCTCCGACAGCGATTCGAGCGCGATTCTAAACGACGAAAACAACAACGGCAGCAGCCCCACCGCCGCCTCCACCATTTCCTCCGCTGCCACCAACGGCGGCGGCCCCCTGTTTCCGGCCATGATAAAGTTCGGCTGTGGCGGCTCCTCTTCGTCGATGAATTGTTACCAAGTGGGGTATCAGCCGCAGTTTGTGAAGATTGAGGAGCACAATTTTTTCAGTGGGGAAGAGGCGTGCAATTTCTTTTCCGATGAACAGGCTCCGACCCTACAGTGGTATTGCTCCGATCAGTGGACTTAAGTGCAAAAATCCAGATCGAGTTTTCAATCAAAATAAAGGGGGGAAGAGAAATTCGTGGAAGCTGAGCACAAATTTTGTAAAATTGGGAAAGTGTGGGGGGCGTTTTGTAATTAACTTTGGGTTGGGGAGTGTTGGTTGTAAAAATTGAAGTAGGGGAGAGAGAGGTTCAGGAGGCGGAGGGTGGCCGCGGCGGTGGTGGTGGTTGTGGGGGTGGTGGTGGTGCGGTTGTGTGACCGTGTGGGGAATGATTAGGTGGTCCAAGTGAACTCTCTCTGCTTCCACAATATGAGCAGTTAAAAAGCAGGAAAAAAAAATGAAGAAGAAAAAAAACAAGGGGTTCCAAGTGATGAAGGATTAATTAATAAATATATGCAATGGTGAAATAATCATTGGCTCCTAGCTTCTAATCATCTTTTAATTTCCTTAATTATACTTGCATAAGTTTTTGCTTTTGAGACACTATCAGTAGTAAATTATTGCCATTACATGGAGAAATTTTTTAGTGGTAGCACGTGGCATCCGACTTGATACCCGTAACGGCATATTACAACCGTCTATATCTAAGTAATTAATGGTCTAGAGTTTAAATAAATTAAACTCCCCAGGCCGTTCAAAAAAAATTTGGATGGCTGGCATGTGCGTCGAGTGCCACCACGTGGTATTCCATCTGGCACCCAAAAATATCTCCATTCCAAAGGAACTGGTTTAGCAGAATGAGAAGGGATAAATAAAAGCGACGCAGGATAAATAAAAGCGACGCAGGATTGAATGCCAATGATCGTGAAAGAAATGGCCACTTTGTTACATGCGAATTTTTACCATGGCCTCCCTGGCTTCTAAATGTAGCAACGCGTTAGCTTGTTCGTTTGGGTTTGGGTTTTCGAAACCGGGTTTCGAAAACCCTCCCTTATTCGGTTTCCCCAATGGGTTATTTGCCCTTTGTTTTTTTTAAGGGTTTTGAGAAACGGTTCTCAAAAACCCATTTAGGTTTTCAACAAGGGTTTTCAAGAGTTTCGAGAATCGGTTCTCAAAAATTCTTCCAAACAATAAATTATGCTTAAATTTCGTTTGTTTTATCAAGTCTGACTAATTAAAACAAACTTTTTATTGAGCTAAATACATGTCGAACTCGAAGCGTGCCATCACTGGAAAAATGGCCCAACGGGTATCACTGCAAAAAAGGCCCGACGGGTGCTTGGCACCATGCCAAAGCACTACTAGTTCGTAGGACGTTCGGGCAATCCATCAACAACGGATCTCAATTGGCAAAGCACGTGCCGCCACTTGTCGTGATGTCCGTCATTGGGGACCCATTTTTTAGGCCGACCGAGAACGGATGTGAACGGGGGGCCAATATTCGCCCACGCACCGGCAT
Organism: Gaultheria prostrata; assembly: GCA_036023075.1. Lineage (NCBI taxonomy): Eukaryota > Viridiplantae > Streptophyta > Magnoliopsida > Ericales > Ericaceae > Gaultheria > Gaultheria prostrata. The sequence goes on along the minus strand of JAXBDA010001903.1, from coordinate 18,975 downwards.
GCCCGCTTAGGCACGGGGTAGCTCCAGTGTATGTAGCAGCTCTACTAGCATATGCAAATCTCGACTTATTTTAGAGCCTTGAGTGACCGGAAAAACCTTCGGCGATCCCAATGTTACAAATTTTAAGTGTATTTGGAAAAACTCATGCATGTGTGAGATCAGTACTGCTTCACAGGTTAGAAATCAACTTTAATTAAGAGCACAGTGAAACGCAACTACTGATGAGGGTGGCCCTTCCGTGCATTTTTCAATTACTCTCTTTTTTTAAGTGTTTTTTCTCGTAAATCTAACTTATCTTTTTAAGTGTGTTGCCTCGTAATTCCAATTTATTTTCTCTCACATCAACTTTTACAGCTTTTACATCTATTTTCCACTACTTACCATTATCAATATAATAATACCCACTAATTTTTCATAAAGGAATATACTTTTAGGGAATTGATATTGACACTCCACTCTTCTCTGTTGGCACTCCATTTTTTGTCTTTATTAGGTAAAATTACCCTTGTACTTTTTGATTAGAGCCAAAAAAAAGGAGTGTCAATAGAGAAAAGTGGAGTGCAATAACAATTCCCTATTTTTAAGGGCAAAATAGAAAATATACCCACTAACTTTTCAAAATATACACTTATTAAAGGACAGTCAGAAAAAAAAAAATATCTACACTATAGATGGGATGGAGGAAGTATTTGATATGCTTGCTGAACTATACAACCAATTTAACACTTTAATCATTACGATTTTTTTCAAGTATAATAATACTTACGAATCGGAAAAAAGAATACAATAAAAAAAATAAGCATTAATGTATTAGAAAAATTTTGACAATATTCTAGAAGGTTGGGTGGGTGAATTTAATTTTGATCATACTAAAAAAAAAGGTATTGCTAACGTGTGCGGCACACGTTAAGCACACAAATAAACAAAAAAAATATATACTCCAATACACCTTTTATAATTTTCAATACACTTTCACATATCCTCATATATTTTTTACCCATTTTCAAATTTAACGTGTGCCTAATATATTCCCTGAAAAAAAGCAATATATTATAAAATAATTTAAGTGATAGATGATGTGTTATAACTTGGCTAGATGGCCATCCCCCAAATAGACCTGTCAGTGTCCTTTGATGGTCAGTTTAAAAAAAAATTAAAAAATTTCATTTTTTGGTCCCTTTGAAGTTTGATGCATCCAAGATTCTGATCAAATCACGTGTGTTCACAAATTATCAAAACATCATTTTTAGTATGTATTGTTGTTAATAAAAAAAAAAGTATGTATCGTAGATTTTTCCTTTCGGGATATGGTTACAATACATGCTCTTTTTTGGGTGTGTATCATATGCATCAAAGTTATCTATCGTTGTATCTTAAAAAGTTAATAATCGCTTATAAAAAGTTACGAATCGATTACTTGTTAACCCGAGGAACAGGTAACATAACAAATTGAAGGATAAATTTCACTTACCTCCCTGAGGTTTTTGACAAATACAGATACCTCACCTATACTTTCTAAATTCCACTGCCATCTCTTACTTTTCAAACTAATTGTCAGATTCCCCATCTGGTATTACTTTAAAGGCTAACGGCCCGTTTGGATGGCATATTGGTTTTGGAGGGATTAAATAAGAAGGATGACCCCACACTAATGTGACATATAAAAATGGGGAATTAAATAGTCGATGGTTTGGATGCATGATTAAAAATGGAGGATAAGGAAGGTAGCTAATGTTAAAATCGATCAAATGACGTTTTAGCCCTTGTGAATACCGATATTAAATTATACATTAAAATAATTATACAAATATAAAAATTAATTATTTTGTTATATTTGTCAACAATTAAGTGATAATACTTCATTTTAATTAATTTTTTATATAAATTAAGAATATCAAATATTAAAAGTATATATTTTTTTGGTTTCTAATAAACAAATAATTAGTTTTATTATACCTACTAGTTTTTTTTTTTTATCATATGGGGTCATAGTTGTAGGGCTTGAAGGAATTGCTAATTTAAATAGAGGGGGCACGTGTAATTTTTACCCATGAAAACCCACCACTCTGTATCTTTATCTTCTTTCGTTTTATTCTTCTTCATCTTCTTCTTCCTGAACCCACCAGAAACCAGACGACTGGTCGAAGTCTGACGAAAACGACGGCGATGGTCCGACGAGAACGAAAACGACGGCAATGGTCCCACAAATCCCACACCCATATATGTTTTTTTTTTCTGATTGTTTGTATTTTTCTAAATTCCTAGATCAAATTTTTTTGATCTTTACTGGTTGGTTAATCCGGGGTACACAAGTAATTCCACCATCCTCATCCCCCATGACTAAATAGAAGCACCCGCTTCTATTTAGTCCGGGTCCCCCTGGATTATTTAGCCGCCGGCCATATAGTCTGGGGCAGTTTTTATTGCCAAACCATTGGCTAAATGTCTCATCATCCCCTTATCCGGCCGGATGGCTTCATCCGGCTCCCATAAACGTCATCCAAACAAACCCTAACAGTGTTAATCGTAGTACCCTTAGTATATATCCTCCACCCTTAAAAAAAAAATTAAGAGTTAAAAAGTTTTTAAAGAAATTAAACCGCTCTTTCATTTTAAAACAAAAAGTATCAAAGAGAATTTTTTTCAAAAAAATACTTTTTGAAATTTTTTTTTGAAAATAGTTTTTCGAGGGAAATTTTTTTTGAAAAAAGTTATTTAAACAGTTTTTTGAAATACGAAAGTTTTGAAAACATTGGGGCCTAAAATGAAGATCGCATTTGACTATGTGAGCCAACCGGCGTGATTCACAGGTGAATCCACAAGAAGGACAAGGCGATGATAAGGGATGCTAAATTGCAGGTGTAGAGGATTCATGGCATAAAGAGGAAGAAAGAGCGGTGGCGGTAAGGGATTCTTGGGCAGTAAGGGCAATGGTGTCATTTTCTTGTCGTGACGTTGGATAGTCTCTTTATTACTTTCGACCGTTGATATTTCTTCACTGTTTGGAATCGGGCCAATTTCTAGTCTTGACATTGGATAGTTTTTTGTGATTACCTTCCATCTTTGAATATGGATCATATTCAAAAGACCACCATCATCCCTATTGAAATTTATGTTTCATAAATCTACGAGAAAAAATGGTAAAATTTATACTTTGTAAACATGGTAGACAATGTTGTATAAGATCATATTTTACCAGAAAACATGGTAAAAAAAAAAAAAAAAAAACATAGCAGTCGTAAGACTTAATTTTATTATGGTTGATGTGTCAGGTTTGCTACAAGGACTAACACTTCTACCAACAACTACACAAAGTCTCTCACATGAGATATGTGAGATTGGGTCCCACATATCTCATGTGAGAGAGTTTGTGCAATTGTTGATACCATTTTGTTACTTATTTTTTACTCCCTTCGTCCGTGTTTGTTGGTCAATTTTCCGCATTCGTGTCATATTTTACATTGTGTATATCCTTCAATTTATAATGGGTATCATAATTTTGAAAAATTCATATAATAGAACTAATTGAATCTGTAAAATAACATACATATGACCTATATTTAGAGATTCCAATTGAAAGATCTGTACAATTATAAGGGGGTGTGGCATAGAGAAAATGTACAAACAAACACGGATGTAGTACTATTTTTATGGGTGATGGATCATATCTAAATTATTCAACTCTGGTTATGAAAAATCTTCCATGTGTACTAATGCGTATGAGTTATTTTTACCATAATCTGAGGGTGAATCACATACCATGATTATTGGTGCATATGTGTTTACCATTTAGTCATATTTACCATGGGTTTTCACACTTCTTGTGGAAATTAATTATGATGGTACATTTCAGAAATTAATCATTTTGATTGAACAAATGATAAAGCTGTGGCTATAATAGGATTAAAAAAGACAAAACTGTCAATATGGAATATTGCTATGAAACTCGTTATTTAAGGAACCATGATCGTCCCCACGATTTTGAATTCCGTTTGAATAGTCAATCAAAATCCTGCCAAATTAATTAGGTAATTACAATTACATAAATGCTAATTATATCTCAATTAATTAGGAAATTATATTATATTATCACTAAATAAGGGTAGAGAAGGTATTTCACAGTAAAAAACGATGGAAGCATGACTGCATCGAGCAAAAAGGATAGTTATTTAATTAACTCAAAAAATGCATAAGCAATCAATATTTGAAGAAAAATCAATTAACTTGTCTAAAATATCTGAGCTCAACCATAGGTAACACTTATGAGACGCATTTTGAGGTACACACAAATAATAAGAATTTTTTAATTTGTTTAAATTTTTGTTTCCAGACTACTTGTAAATAATTGGTTCATTTAGATATCAGTAAGAGGTTGATCAATTCATCAATATTTGTTCTTGTGAATTTAGGATAAAAATCGATCAAGCTGAACTGATTTTTACAGCAACTCGTAAAAACATAATTTAAACAAATCAAACGGCTTCGATTATTTTTGTGAGACTTATCTTGGAGTCTTCTGATATCCACCAAATGGTGTATACCCATTGTTTTTTTTTCCTTTTTTCTTTGTCTAAAAACACAAAAATAGAACTGATGAAGAAGTGGTGATAGAATCCGGGGTGCGGTGTTCGGTGCCGCGCACCACTCGATCGTCTAATCGTGTTTTGGATGGTCCGGATGTGCTTTGATTTTTTACCAATAAAAATAAATTAAAATTATCGGACGTATCTGAGCTGTTCAAAACATGATCGGACGGCCGCATCCGTGGTGATGATACCCACCAATGGATCCAATGGATTGTAGACTAAATCAAGGGCCATGGACAAAGATAGAGTACTATAAAAAGAAGTGCCCACATGATTGGTTCCCAATTGATATGTGCGCAGCTTTTGGAGCACCAAAAACACATACTCCACTTTTATGTGTAAGCAAGCAACAAAGTTAGCACCCCGATGCATGCATGCATATTGCATTGTCACCTTCCTCTACCCTACTCTGCATCGACCAAAATTATTCCATATTCCCCCCTCTTAAAATGAACTACAATTTCGGCCTTTCGTGCTTCTAAAAATTTTATCCACTCCATGTAGTATTATAATAGTAATTGTCAGTGCCTGAAGATACGACGCAACATGTTTTGAGTAAATCATATTATAATAGTAATTCCCCCGTCTTAAAATGATTTTAGTTTCCTTTTCGGTTGAATTTAACTAGTTTTTGTTTCAACCCTGCTAAAACTTCGTTCCTTTATCTTTTTGTCTAAATGACTTTTGCAATCGCTCCTTTTTCTTTCACTTATTAATACCGACACACTTACAAATTCAATGTACCATTTACTCTAAATGAAACTCTTAAAACTCTACCAGCAAGGACGGACCGATATGAGGAAAGTAGCATCCCTTACCACTCTACAGTTTAGACAAGAAATGCTACTTAGCTTGTTTTACTATGGATTATGATATATACAAGTTGTGGAAATTGGGGTCTCTGTAACACCTCCATCCGCGCTACATGGTGTAACGCTCCATCTCAGTAGTCTAAAAGTGTTTTCATTAGTTCAAATTTTAAAATAATTTTTACCGGAAAGAGTTAACAAACATATTTGAATAATTGATTGCCAAGATGGACAATTAGAATAAGCGCTACATTGTGTAGCATGGAAGGGGGCGCTACAAGGACTACAAGCACAATTTCTGCATCTACTTTTTATTGTTAAAGTTATCTGAAAAAAATTATTATGAAATAGTAACATCTATTTTGAACTTACCCAAAAAAAAAAAAATCTAAAATACAAGGGTGATTTAGTAACTTCACCCAATATCAAAATGGGGAATGTCAATATCAATTCCATTTTTTATACTCAAAACTCAAATTTGATTAAAATCCCTCAAAAAACCACTCCACTCCTTTGCTCAAACTTCTATCAATTTGAGTTTTTACTCGAAGAAAGAGAGACTCAATTTTTTACTCAAATTTTGCAAGGCTATTTTCTAGGCCTGTCAATAAAGACCTGCGAACCGCGAATCCTATTCGAACCGAACCGAACCGAACCGTAGGTTTTGGATTAGCCGTGGATTAATGGTCAGGACACGGATTGAAAAATTAGAAAACCGTGCTTCGGGGTTTGGTCCATGGATTTTCATAAAAGAACCGTGGGTAAACCGAACTGGACCGTGAGAATTTAATAAATAAAAATATAAAAAATAAAAATTATATATAGGTAATATTAGAATAAAAATTATAACTAAACATATTATTATGAATTTTTTACCCCAAAGGGGTAAATGTAGGGGTGAATATTCCCCTACAAGATTTGTTTTCTTGTTGTCTCTTTTGCTACTTTCTTAAATGTGAATCTCTTTGAATCATTTTGAATTACTGTTCCGGGTGTTGTTTGAAATTACATTGTGAATATGGAAGGTTATTAAAACTTAAAAGCTGCTGATGAATGAGTTCCAAAAGTTACATTGTGAGAGTGAAACAATAAAATGTGGAATTTGTTTTTTTTTATTTAGTAGAATGTAATAATCCGTGGATAAACCATAAACCGAACCGTGATTTTTTTATTGCTTCTGAACCGGATCGTAGACTTTTGGTTCGGTCCTCAGATTTATACCAATCCGGACCAAACCGGACCGTTGAAACCCCTACTAGTTTCCCCCTCAAATTTACAATATGTCATCAACCAGACTTCTACTCAAATTTATGTTTGAATTTGGTTTGCCTATTGGATGGCTTTGTATCAAATGAAGCTTTTATTCAAACTTGTACTCAAATTTTTTAGTAAAAATATGAATAAGGGTTGGAGATGCTCCAAAAAGATGAGAAAAGCCCAAAGGTTCACAAATCTGGTAGCAATTTGATCCGTCGATTGCTGCAATCAATGGTTCCAAATTCACTTGATAATCCAAATTTTTATATTGCTACAATCAATGGTTTGGATTCACTGATAATCCAAATTTTTACCGTTACCTTTATTCAAAAAGTAAAATCGTAGTCCAAAGGTAAAACCGGAGAGGATCTTATTCTTTTTGGTATACAGTACGATTTTTTTGGCAACAGGTGCTCCTGAAATCAGTGGCAGAGTTGCACATGCCTCTCACATCAACCTGGGAGAGATCTTTGGTTTCTGTATTCCTCGTGGGTGTACCGTGTACGTACTATATTCAGCTTACCGTTCAGTGCAGTTTCACTTGACTTTGTCAAAAAAAATTAAACTGGTTTTTTAATTTATTCGTTTTGTTTTTATTTAAATTTTTTTCACAAATGTTAGTTTTGCATCTGATTTTTGTGGTTTATTGATTCCTCTCGATAAGACGAATCTAAAGAGTATAAAATAATAGTCAAAACTAAATTTTTTTTTAATAAAGCCAAATATATGTGGTTTATTGGTTTAATTTTGCCTTTATTCAAAAAATAATTAATTTTCACTATAATTTCATACTTGCTAGATTCGTCTCGTCGAGAGGAACTAATAAACCACAAAAAATTGACGCAAAACTAATAAATGCAATTTTTTTTAATAAAGACAAAACGAATAAACTAAAAAACCAGTTTCTGATTTTTTTGCCAAAGGGATATGAACGCAAAATAATCGAGCCACATTATTTTTTGTTTTTATTTAATTTTTTTTCATTTATTAATTTTATGTCAACTTTTTTAAATTATTAGTTCATCTTAATGAGATAAATTAAAAAAAATTGATCAAACTTTTAACAAATTAAATTTACTGAAGAACCAAAATAATTTGAATCTTGTGGATTATTGAATTATTTTTGTCTTTATTCACAAAAACTTTAGTTTGGTTAATAATTTTTGAATAAGTTAATTAGACATCTTGTATCAATAATATCCTCATGATTCCATTCTATAGAGTTTGAATACTTATGATTACATCATGTCTTTTAAATAATACCCAAAAGGCCCTTTATCCATATTTTGACCCTTTGTATTTCCTATACTATATTAACCGATTTGGGAAACTTTAAAGTCTTGAAAAACATCCCAAAATCCTCCCAAAATTTCCTTTAATTCGCTCACATATGAATTATCTTTGTCAGTTCAAAACATTGCTCATTCTCTCACATGCCAATTATCTTAGGCGGTTACAAAGAATCCATCCCAAATTCCATTCAATGTGAAAATAAATAAAACAAAACAAAAAAATATGGGAACATTGTTTATTGGTTAACTCTTTTTACTGTACTGAATTCACCAATATGGTGAATCAATGAACCATGTTTAGAAAAAAAAAATGGAAATATGGTTGATTTATTTATCATGAATACTATATTGATTTATTATCACGTTTATTATGTGAAATCACCGAAGTGGTAAAACAATAAACCGTCTATTTGGGACAGTTGTGTCACTCAAACAATTGTCTATATTTTATAATTTATACTCCCTCCGTCCGGATTTATTTGTCCCTCGTCCTATTGCAACTGGATAAAAAATTAGTGATATCTTTAAAACGGTAAATAATTCTATATCTAATATGGATCTTGTTTGTTAGATCTCGATTAGTAGGATAAAACAATGTTTTCAAAATAAAATAAAACATTACAAATGATAAGATATAATCATTTGAAAAGTGGCATGAAATTCCAAAATTGATTAACAAATTCGGACGGAGGGAGTCATGTTTTTCATGATTTCAAAAAAAAAATTTAATAAAACTAATTGAGATCTATTAAATAATATCCATATTAGATATAAAAAGTATTATAAATTAAAAAATATAGATAAAATTTTAAGAGATCCCAAATAGGGACAAGAGACCAACAATTTGGGACAAAGAGAACATATGTATGAACTTGTTAATGTGCATAATAAAATTTTATTTGCAACTTTAGACTTGCAAAGAGTTTTAAATACCTGATATTTTTGGCTCGTTAAAAACTCGTGAACAAATTTGACTTCAAATCAAACTTAGGCAAGTTCAATTCGTCAAATTTCATTAAGCTCAAGCTTGAGCTCGAATTTGTCCAAACCCTTAACAAATGAACTTGAACATTCTAAAGCTCAAATAGATTCGTCACTTGTTTATAGCCATACTTTATTCCCATCCCCATAAAAAGGTAGTCACATAGGCACGAATTTGGTACAAGGTTAAACTTCAACAATGGACTATATTTTCGGGTTAGTTTCACATAATTTATTTGTATGATTTTTTTTAAATTTTTTTTGTACTTTTTGCACTTTTAGAGTTTTATATTTGTTCGAGTTTCGATTATAATTTTATATTTTTTCAATTTCTCTCATCGATACGAATCACGGGACCTAACAAATGCAATTTTTTTTTGAATAAAGACAAAAAAACAATAAGTATAAAAATTAATGAATACAAGACTTGTTAACTCTTTTGTTAAGTTTTCTCTCTCAGTTGCTCAATTAGTTGTGGACAATTAAGAAATTCTTAGAAAATAAATGACGTACATGTGCACATAAGGTTAAGTATGTATTATGGTTATCCATTGAGATACATAAAGTTGGACCCGAGAGGTTACTTAATAAACCATTCATAAAGTACTTGTTGGTAATAAAGTAAACTTAATTAGAGAGTATGCATTGTAATACATAGAAGGAAGTACTCATTATGTGGTACAACCGCTATGATTCATGCATTGACTCTTTATTATAGCAGAAGTATTTCACAAGAAAATAATATGGGTTTTTCAGTAGCCATGGTTAGTTTTAGCATTTGTTTAAGTGTTACGTGGGGATAATACCTGTGAGCGCAGCGGAAACTTGAAATCGTACATTCAACCATTATTGTTTAAGTGATCGAACAAATCAGAGAGATCTTCTAACCTATGACCCACGGAATAAACTCCATTGATGGAAACAGGCTTGTTCTTATTCGGGTTAGGTCAGGGACCCTCTGTATATGGTATTTATAGGCAACATGCTTCCTACCATCAAGGAAGAGTTGTCTCCAAATGGTGTCTTTCTCAATGGGTGTGTCTCTTAATCATTTCCTAACGGATATGACTCTTGGTATATTAATTCCCAACAAATATATTGTTTCACATAGGATGTATCCTTTCATATAGGATATACCCTTTCATGATAAGACACGTACCTTTTCACAATTAGACACCAAATAATAGGGCAATTAATTTATCACTAATAATTCAATTAATAAATAGAAAGTGATATGTAGGCATCACATGTAGGCCACAATATAATTTCTTACATTCTACCACTTCGCCTACATGACACTATTGAGTGATAATTAAATTATAAAGCCATTTTATCCGTGAGCTACCTTATGAAAATTCTTACATGGAGTGGTTATTAATTAGGACATTAATATAAAGTCCTATCACCACGGACGGGTCATATATCTATAACTGTATATATTTCATGAAATGTCCTCTCAAATGGGGGGCCTTTTTATCACCTCCTACCTAATTACTAGAACGAGCCCCTAAATGATATGCTCTTATGGCAATTAGTTGGATCTTCGAAGTATTTTTTACCATTTGGCTGTGTTTGGATGACCGGAAATTTGAGTACACATATGAATATGATTACCGGAAATCAAATTTCTGGAAATTTCTTGGGTAAGAATAGGAATATGATTACTGGGAATCGAATTCCTAGGAATTTGATACCTGCAGGAATTGCATTTTCGATGTTTGGATTAATTTAGTAATCTTATGCAAGAAATAATTATTTTGGAAATTTATTAAAGTCAACATTTCCTTTTTCTTAATAAATGAGTCAGGAATTTGAGATTCCCATGGGATAGGGGAGGAATCAGATTCCCACCTAGTCTAGGAATGTGATTCCTGGTTGAATATGTTATCAGGAATCACATTCATATTCCTGCCTCTACCAAACGTTGGAATCAAAAAAGCCCGACATCACATTCTCATTCCTGCTTGTTCCAAACGTTGAAATCATGAGTAGAAGGCATCACATTCTCATTCCCCTTGAAATTACTATCATCCAAACTGAGCCTTTATTCGATAAGAACTTCGAAGTACTATCTCTTAGACCATCTCCCATGTATCTGAAATAGACTCAAAACTAAAAATTATGTTAATTCAAAGTTAGATATAAAGACGGGTATTATTCATTTCATCTCCAATCACAAGTCTCTGTCCCCTCATTTATTTTTTTATAAAAATATTATTTCATTCTTGGATTTTCTCCAACATTGCATTTGCCAATTTGAAATTATAATTAAGCATTTATATTTGCAGAAAATTTTAATTGGCCATGTTTTGCTCAATTGCATGTTTCCATCTCGGAAGCCAGTATTTAAGAAACAAAATGGAAAATAGAGTAGAATATAGAGATAACAATCTACTCCCTTGGTCCGTGTTTGTTTGTTGATCTTTTTTGGGTTTTCAATTTTTTATAGGGAACATCATAATTATTTTGTACAAAGTTCTTGTCTTTTCAATTTTAAATTATGATTGATTTGTTAATTAAATATTTGAGACAAGGGTAAAAGAGTAAGATTGATACAATTTACTCAATGACTTTTAAACCTGCAGTGCTACATGCACAGAAAAACTACCCATAAATTACCTAGAAATTAGGAATAAGTGAATCAGATTTACTCTCAAGTGAATCTGAGCCACTCATTTCGAAAGTCTGAGTAATTTCTGGGTAGCTTTTCTTGACACTTAGCATTACTATTTTCTAAAAGAGTCTCCATATATTTCGGCCTATTTTGATCTAAAAAGTTAAGCATGTGTTTTTGCTTTATAACTTATCAAGGGGAAAAGTAAGTTTTTTACTATTTTGGGCTAAAAAGCCGTAGAAGTTACTTATTAGTCCAAAATAATGACTTTTTGAAACTTAAAAAAGCAAAAAGCATGCATAATTAAAAACAAAATCGGATCGCCTCTTGATTTACTACTACGGTGAATAAATTAAGTTTGCCGATTAATATAATTAAATCCTAATTTATGTGATTATGCAAGATAATAAATGCAAAAATTAAACAAGCAAGTATAACACACAGATATACGTGGAAAAACCCCAAGGGCGGGGCAAAAACCACAGGAGAGAAGAGAGCACTATATGCAAAATGCGGAAACAAAGAGTTTCTTACAACCACGCTATGAACTCCTTCAATATTGGCTAAGAATTTTGTTGCTGACTCCTCATGAACCGCTCTAGTAGATGCTCCTCCAAACTCGACTCCTCGAATCCTTGATCTACGCAGGACTCCTCCTTTAGACCAATCTCCAATTGCCTTTGAACTCCATCAAAGACCGCCAAGTGATGTAGAAGATGAACAATCTACCTAGAGAGATTATGCGAGCATATATATATTCTAAGACCTCGTCAAATCTCTCAAGAAATCAATCCACAAATGTTTCTTTAGGTCTCATGAACTTTTCTGTCTCTAGAAAACGTTGTGGCTGGTAGGGTTTATGACCAGAATGAATAGCACGCATTATATAGATTTTCTGACCTAGCATGGCTCGCTCAAGCGGTCTCCAAGTGGCTCGAGCGATCTATTTAACATTTTGTATCCGAATTTCGTGTACGTATTGAATCTTCTAGTTCGCTCGAGCGGCCTCTCCAGGTAGCTCAAGCGACCTATTTAACCTTGCTGTATCCGGATTTTCATGTGCATTACAAATCTTCAATTCAATGACTGAGGCGCTGAATACTAGCTTCGACTGAGGCATTGATTACTACCTAGACTCCAACTCACCACTCAAACAAGTAACTAGCATTTATAAATGATTTCAAATACATGAAAACATCGCGGAATTATCCATAAATAACTAAATAAGGAACTTACACATAACTTTTTAGACCAAATAAAACCAAGTGTTTATAGTCTAAAACTTTTCGAACGTAAATTCTCGTAATTCTGATCATGACGTGGACCATAGAATGTAGCTTGGAAAATGTATTTTCAAGGAAAGTGAAGTACAGGAAAGAAAAAATCAATTTTATTTGTGCGTACCGTTGATAAAGAATTTGGCAGAAAGTCTTTCTTTTTGACAAAAGATTAATTTGACAAGAAAGTGTTTCTAGGTGGGAAGAAAAATTAAGGAAAATGTAGCTTCTACAATTTTTAAAAAGTTAAAGTAAAATTAAAGAGAATCCATCTTTTTCAATCATTTCCCAGAAATTGAACGGGCCGAAAAGGGCCCCATCATGGCGGTATAGTTTCATTAAGTGCCGGTTTGATCAAAAGTTTTGGAGGCCCGGAACGAACATTTTAAATGGGACCTCTATATATTTTTCATATAAAAATTGATCACCACTGAATCTATTTAAAAAAGCATTACAAAAGATTTACTATTATAAAAATTTGAACATATAGTTTTAAAAAAACTAACATTTATTACAATAATTCAAAATCTTTCATTTGAATATTAATCTTCTTGCACTTTTAGCTACAAAAGTACTGTATTAAAGCTTGGGAGTGAGCCTACTCTCTTCAGTAGGAAGCTTGAATAAAACATAATTAGACCTAAATATATACAGGGATCTAAAATATTTTGGGCCCATATTTTTTAACAATTTTTTAGGGGCCTGAATCGCGGCTTGGCTTATTCAATAAGCCGGCTCTTGTTCCATTTTGGGCTTATCAAAATCAGGAGGGTCCTACAAGACTACTCACCTCTACCCTTGCTAGAGTACTACCTCGTCCAGCTACTGGATCAGCATATTACTCCCTCCGCCCCAATTTGTTTGCTCACTACGAAACTACGTGCAATTTTCAAACTAAAAAATAATGTACTTGCAAAAATAATTTTATAATCAATATGGATCGTGTTTGATAGATCTCATTGAAAACTTTAATACGGTGCAAAAAAAATTCAAAAATTATTTTGATAAATACATTAATTTTTAGTTTGAAAATTGCACGTAGTTTCGTAGTGAGCAAACAAATTGGGACAGAGGGAGTACTATTTTCCACGATGCGTGTGTTTGGTGGAGAACATGTATACAAGCTATAGATTCCGGCTATTTTTTTTTATCGATGTCCGGATTAATTTACGCAACCTTGGTTAAGCCCCTCTTCGGTTCGTTAAAAGCAGGTCATGTACACCGTGACTAAAAAATTCTCAACAAATTATTTCCCTGTGACCTGAACCTATGAATCGAACATTAATAAATCATTTGAAGAGTAAACCCACAAGCTAACCGTGGTGACGGCTGAAAGGATAGCTTTCAATATTTCAATTTCTATGAGTTGTGTAGCTAGGCGTTAGCAAAACCTTTAGTGTGGTCCCAAATTACGTGGGTCCATTTTTTCTTTCTTTTCTTTTTTTTTAATGGAGTGGGTGGGGGCATGTGCGGTGGGTCCCTTGATGTGTTAAACAAGTCCTCATCAAATGGGTCACTGTCACAAAGGAAGAAATAAATAAATTGCAGAAGATGGGGAAGAAAGGGATGGGAATATATACAGTACAATTCTATATGATCTTGTATATGTACACATTAATTACACACAGATTAGTGACTGCTCAACTAATCTGGCTTGTTTTTTGATTTTTTGACTTTTTATGATTTTTTATGTGATTTATTATGAGAGAGTAACTGCCTCGATTTTAGGAATAAGCTGGCTTTTTGGTTTTTTTGAGTTAGCGGAATATGGCCTAAAGTTCAGAGTAATGAGTTATGTCCACCGTAAAACGAACAATTTAGCAGTCCTGAAGCATAGCCACATAGTGGTGATTCATATACTTAATCATGAACTTCTCACGATAATGTGGGGTGTATGAGTGTCCTGGAGCACCACGTCACCGTACTCTGTGACTATTGAATAAATTGACAAAAAGGATGTGGCTAATCAAACAGTCTAGATCAAAATTCCTCTTTGATGGGGTATTAAATATGGTATTGACTTTGGCTTCAATTTGCATTGCAAAAAAATGTTGGTTAATCAAAATGGCACTAAACTGGTGCGACGAAGATTGATTGGCTGAATATGGCAAGAGATTTTACACACTCTGCGTAATAAGAAAGGAAAAAAAGGTGGTATGCTTCTGAAAATTGACTTTGAGAAGGTTTATGACAAAATTTCTTGGAATTTTCTTTTTGACACTCTTGTTTATTTCAATCTCAACTCTGCTTGGACTGCCCTTATTATGGACTGTGTTACTTCGGGTAACTCCTCTATTTTTATGGAATGGTGAAATGCTGGATGAATTTACTCCAGGGAGGGGTCTCAGGCAAGGTGATCCTTTGTCACCCTACTTATTTGTGCTTTGTATGGAACGCTTATCTATTCTAATTGAGAGCAAATATGTCGCTGGAGTTTGGAAAGGCATCAAAGTGGCGAGGGATTCCCAAGAACTCACTCACCTCTTTTTTGCCGATGACCTCATTCTTTTTGGTCAGGCTAAGTTGTCCACATGTAAAAGTATCATGAAAGTTCTAAATGAGTTTTGTGAAATTTCTGGACAAACGGTTAATCTGGCTAAGTCTAAACTTTTCATATCTCCTAATATACCTCGTGATAAGGCTCGAAAACTTAGTCATTTTTGTGGTATAGATTTGACCAACAACTTGGGAAAATATCTTGGTGTGCCCCTCCTACACAAAAGAGCCAACAGAGATCATTTTAAACACATCATAGAAAGAGTTCAAAGTAGATTGGCAGGTTGGAAAGCTAATACGCTTATGCTAGCGGGTAGAGCCACTATCATACAAGCTTCCTCCTCCACTATTCCAAGTTATACCATGCAAACCATGCATCTACCCATTAGTGTGTGTGACAAACTGGACCGTATTAATAGAGAGTTCCTTTGGGGAGACACTCCGGACAAAAAGAAGATCCATCTTGTTAATTGGAATAGTGTGTGCAAAAGCAAGGACAATGGAGGCTTAGGATTAAGGAAAGCTAGGCACCAAAACCTAGCCATACTCACGAAATTGGGATAGAACTTGATTTATAATGAAAATAGTCTCTGGACAAAAATTCTCAAAGAGAAATATTTAAAAAAGCATACGTTCCAATCCTGGCCCTCTAATAGAAATGCTTCACACACGTGGAGAAGTTTAATGCATGTTAAAGATGCTCTTAGGAAAGGAACCAAATGGACCATAGGAGATGGTAAGTCTGTTGACCTTTGGAATGATTGGTGGTGCGGCAGCGCCCCTTTAGCTATTAGGCTTCCTGGTACTCACACGAGGGAAGGTACCAAAGTGGCCGAAATAATAGAAAATGGTACATGGAATCTATCCCCCATTAACCACATCTTGGATGAGAACGGGAAAAATGATATTGTTAATGTTATGCTTCCCATATTTTCACAGGCCAGTGACCACCCTTGATGGGTGGAATCTTCAAATGGTATTTGCTCTGCTTCTAATGCTTATAATTTTCTTTGCAAAGAGAACACAGATCCTAAGGGTTGGAAGTGGTTTTGGAAATTGAAGTTACCACAAAAATTTAAAACTTTTTTATGGCTCATTTTCCACAATAAACTTCCAACCAATCAACTTCGTGCGAGTAGAGGAATTGCACCGACGGACCACTGTCCAAGATGCAATATCTCAACCGAAAATATCGAGCATTTGTTTAGGGGATGTCCAAAAGCTCTTGCACTTTAGAAACTCCACAATCAAATGGATCTCGGTTAATCTAAAAAAAGAAAAACTCGTTCAATTGGGTATTGGTATCCCCTGGAATGTTCTTTTCTGCACCACACTTTGGAAAATTTGGAAGGATAGAAATAGAAAAAGTTTTGATAATATTGAGTTGGTGCCTGAAATGAGTTCCAGATTACTTTGCTCTTATGCTACCGAGATTGTGGAGGCTTTCAAATCTCTTTTCATAGCTGAGTCCCCTAAAAACCGACTAACACCATGGTCACCCCCATCCTCAGGAACCCTCAAGCTTAACACTGATGGATGTTGGTACTCAAGTACGGGTAAAAGTGGCTTTGGAGGACTAATCAGAGATGACCAAGGAGAATGGGTGCTAGGTTATTACGGAAAGATGCTAGCAAATTCAAGTCTGGAAACGGAGCTTTGGAGTATCTATAGAGAACTGACTATCATACTGGAGAAAGGCTTAAACAATGTTCAAATCGAATCAGACTCACAGACGGCGGTCAGCCTCTTCAATGACGGAGCTAATACAACTCATCCTCAAAGCAATATCATCAACGATGGAAAGTACCTCCTCAACCGGACCAGCAGCAGCCTTACCCACATTTATCGGGGAGCTAATGAATGTGCAGACTTCTTGGCTGGATTTGGTGCTGAACAAAATGAGGAGCTTTTGGTGATCGACACACCTCCCTTGGGCATAATGGAATTCATGCTAAGGGACAAGCTTAATCTTAGATCGATCCTTGACTAATCTCTGAGTGGTTATTTTGCTGTGCATGTTTGTTATGTTTTATTTGACCTATCTATGGTGTACTAAACTCATTGCACTCCTAATGCAGACTAACTCTTCCTCCTAGTTCGTAATATATTTCCGTTGAACCAAAAAAAAAAAGAATATGGCAACCAAGATAGCTTTGCATATGTAATAACAACTTTAGATCATAGTGCAATCGCGACCAATCGTATGCGGCCATGTCATAGGAAATTGATTTTGGTACTCCCTCCGTCCCGAATTTGTTGTCCAGTTACGGGCATGCGTGTCATTTTTTAATTGCTTATATCTTTCAATCTACAATATTTTTTACAATTTTGAAAACTTTGTTTAATAAAACCCATCAAGAGCTATCAAACTAGATCCATATTGAATATATATAGCATTATAAATATTTAAAAATATAAATAACTTTTTGAGGTGCTGTGAATAATGCGAGTGGACAAGAAATTTGGGACGGGAGTATTTTGTCTTGGCCAAAATGAATAAAACAGTCTACTTCGTTTGATGTAGATGTCTGTGCTGCCCCATGTGAGAAACCATATTTGTGGAGGACACACCACTGAAAATGTTTAAAGACATTGCAAATAATTTTCTTTTTAACTAGATACAAAAAAATTTAACAAATTATGTACTTTAGTATTTCACATTATTTGCTTGTTGGCTATATTCATGCATAAAAAGCAACAAACAAAAAACACAAATATTGTTGAAGTTGCTTGATTATGTCAAACTCTGGCAGATGTGAAATTAAGGTATTTAAGAAAACTTATTAAGAATTTGAATGGTTGGGTAAGACTATTACTTATTGAGAAAGGTACATGGTAAACTTATTAAGGGTTTGGATCTTACGAGTGCGGCTCTCGATTGTTCCCGTTCTCTGTCTGCCCTGATGTAAAAACATTCATCCATTGGGTGTTATTGAACGTTAGCGCCTACGAATTCAAATAACATAAATAAAAAATAAAAAAATTGTTCTTCCAAAAATTGGGTAATACTGATATAGTCACGCTCCATAAATCCCATTTTAAAGGGAGCCTAGCTCATGTATCGGTTCACCTTTTTAAGATTCCTTTGTCAAACATGGAATACATGTTGGTTGAATTTATTTCTGACCTCAGGTGCTTAATGTTGACTTATTCTATTAACTAGCGCTTTGGGCACACGCGATACATGTGCACATTGAATTTTAACAAAAAAATGTTGGTGGCGGTTAAAAGGGGCAATTAAAAGGGCATTCAAAATTGTGAGCTAGCTTCAAAAACCAATCCGTATCAACATGTTGCTCTCCGTTTCTATATTAGAATAGATAGTGCTCTCTTGCTCCACTTACGTGGTATTATTAGTTAAACAAATCCCCACTTTATTTTTCTTTTTATTTAACTCTATTGAAATGCTCTATGGAAACACTACTTTATGTAATTTATTTGATACTTCCAGGTAGCTAGCATATAAGAGCAACTCCAACAATAACTCCTCAAAAAAATTTGTGAACAGTGCATATATCTATTATAACTTGACACTTTTTCTATCAACACTCCAACAACACTCTCTATTACCCTCCCTATTTTTAATAAATTATAATATATGGGGGAAAAGTAAGAGAGAGACAAGAGAGAGAGAGAATAAAAAAAAAAAAACAGCCGGCAAAG
>JAXBDA010001902.1:0-48604 GCA_036023075.1 Gaultheria prostrata | reverse complement strand
CCCCCCAAACTCACTCGCCTGATTCTTCCACCACGTTATTATGAAAATCCAAAAATGACTGTTTAAACTAGCTCACTCATTCGGATTACGCCCTGGATCTCTCCCATCTTGATTTGTGGGCTTCTACAAGACCCATGGGATAAGCCGTAAAGAATCGTCGCCTATTCTTGGACTTGACTTGGTATTGGTATTGATCTTGGATCCAGTTTTTGTTATTGGCTTTGCTCAGCGTTGGTTCCCTGGCTCTTAGCTTCTCCTATTTCTTAGCTCGAGTTGGCTTAAAAACTTAATGAACGAATCTGAATATTCTAAAACTCGGCTCAATTCAGTTTGTTTGCAGCCCTAGAGACACATACTCATACATAGGACCGATATAAGTAAACATCTACCAACTTCAATGCAAGCACATGTTGATCGTATCAGATCTCATTTTTCTCTTTCCCATTGACATGGACCCATGATAGATCTTCATGGATACTGGGTCTTGTTCGGTCTGGGTCTCAAGATCTAGATTTTAAATTATTATTCCTATTTCCCTCAAATCATTATCCATATTTTCAATTTTTATTCTCATTTCTCTCTCCAATCATTAATCCCAATTTCTAATTATTACTCTCATTTCTCTCTCCACTCAAAACCCAAATCCTAAATCCAAACCGAACGTAACCTGAAGCTTCTGAAAAAACTCTTAGATTGCCTAGTTATATAAAAAGATTTTCTATGTTTGATATCTCAATAAAAAACCACCAATCAATTTATCAAGCAATCGAAAGTAAGCAATTGAAGAACACCAAGATAAAGTTGCAACCCACTGATTTCGCTCAAGCAAAATCAATTTTGCTCGAGCAAATTGTCCGGCGAATCCATCCAGGAGACTCTGCTCGACAAGTTGCGTGGTAGTTGCTTGAGTGAAACGCACACGCTTCAAAACTTCTCCAAGCCTTTCAAACCCACTTGATTAATGACTACTGTACTCGAATGCAATAGAAATGAAATCAATTACTTTCCACAACTCTAGACAGACTCTCTAGAAAGAATGTAAAAGGAAATTAAAATTACAACTCAATAAATAAGGGATATTAGAGTGTGGGTTTTGTCAATGAAATTGTCAACTCAAAGAAGCTCGGTGTTTTGGAGCAACACCTTCTTCCCTCTTTTGTTTAGCTATGATTAACTTTCCTATTAACTGCTCGATATTGCATCGCTGCAAATGAACCAATTTGTTCATAACAGAATGAGCACAAAATCTCTTTGAATTTGACTTGTTTAGCAATCGAGCATGTGTTGAATGTACCTTAGCTCGACTCTAGTAGGCTCCTCGGCCCTGGAAAGAAACATAAGTTTGCAGTTTATCTCCTCCAAATAGCCCTGGACCCTGAGACCAAAAAGGCTTTCTTCGGTAAAACGGGCAGTGGATTCCATAACTACTTAACAATGGCTCGTCACGAGATATGTATGTTACTACATTTTTGTTTCGGTTGTGCAGGGTTATTTTCCTAAGGATGGGTTCAAAAGATCAGAAGAAAAAAGTTCCCAAGTTCAACTCTAACCATTAGCGACCAATTTCTCGGCCATTGTTAATTTGTCTCATCACTAACTTCAGGTTCCGAGATTGATCAATGTGCACATCAATTGATCAAGGTTGACAAAACAGACAAGAAACGCACATGTGTGAGAGAGAGTGAGAAGAGCATGCTAATGCTATTACCCTAGCAAAGCGTGGATAAAACCCAAAAACAATTACTCCCTCCGTCCCTTTTTAAGTGTGTTACCTCGTAATTCCAACTTATTTTCTCTTACATCAACTTTTACATCTATTTTCCACTACTTACCCTTATCAATATATAATAATATCCACTAACATTTCAAAAAGGAATCTACTATTAAGGGCAAAATAGAAAATGTACTCACTAACTTTTCAAAATACACACTTATTAAGGGACAACTCAAAATGGAAAGTTACACACTATAAAAGTGACGAAGGAAGTATACTCCAACAATATTGCAAATAACAAATCAAAAGTATCTGTCCATTTTGCAAATAACAAATCAAAAGTATCTGTCCATTTTGCAAATAACAAATCAAAAGTATCTGTCCATTTTGCAGAGTTTGCAGCAGCTCATACAAGTTTTCAGTTCAAATAAACTTATCCAAAAAAAGGTTAAATATTGTTCACAACAAATTCGTAAATCTTCCAGGGCCATCTCTTGGTCAATTCTCTCTCTATATATGTTTATCAATGCATGTGTGTGTATGCATCTGTGCCTTGCCAGATTCTATACTAGGAATGTAATTTCATTCGTTAGATGAACTGTTAAAACATGGAACCTCAAAGTGTGCAAGGAAAATCACAGTGGTGTATCTAATAGCCCAGATTGGCTCAAAAGACGCATGACAGCTCCTTGAGAGAACTTCCTCGCAAATAAGAATCAGGGAAGGGAAGAATTAGTACTGCACCATTCAGTCCAATACTCCGCCTCATGGTATACATGGTTCTATCCTGTAAGAATGGTCTAGTTTACGACCAAAGAGTAAGAAATCCTGTGTCACTAGAAAACACTACTGTTAAAGGAATTTATTTCCCTAGTATTTTTCCTGAAGACGGGAAAAGGTCCCGTGTAAAAGAAGGAAAAAATAGATGGAGCAGTGAAGCAGACAAAATGTAAACAGATGGGTCATGATGCAACTAAATGAAGCATGCCGACAATATGAAGAACAATGAATTATATCATGCCACTCCGTAATTGCTACTGGTTGTCAGAGAAAGAAAAGAAAAGAAAAGCATGAGAGGCTTGGGAAGAGCATCTGCTGAATTGACTTTTAAGGGAATCATGGAATCCAGAACGTTTTCTTCCAAGTATGGCCCCACTTTATGAGAAGGCTACGGGTAGAGCTACAGCTGTAGATTTAGCGATTTTGTGTTAACCAAAGGAGTACGATGCACACTGCAATTAGCTTCTGTGAACATGCCCAGGCGCTTAAAAGAAATGCAAGTTAGATTGAAAGCAGGGGAAAAGCATGCAACCTTCCAAGCCAAAAACAAAAAAGAACAAACGCCTTGAGTCAAGTATTTCCCCTACAAGTTCCTAAAGCATTCCCCAATAAATAGGTCCAAGTTAAGTCATCATTTCTCTAAATGTGCATAACATAGTTCTTAAAATAAAAGCTAAAGAGGTGATGGGTTAAAAATTGGAAAGGTAGTTAACTATCAGAAAGACAATAAGTATGTTGAACCACTTCTGTAAGAGATACCAGGTACCCTATATGTTAATCATCACGTAACAGGAAGATGGATAAAACGATCACCTTTATTCTTTTGATCTGTTGAGGGCCTGCATTTGCAAAGTTAAGTGTAATAGGATGCCAGCTTTTTAATTCCACCTTTGTAGTAGATAGATTCCATAAGGGGTAGGTCACCATTCGTCATTCAAGTTCACCTTTGATATCACTCATCTAATGAAAAAACAAAGAAAAATATGCCAGATATCATATAAAATAATCAAAACCGCAAAGAAAACACGAGTCTAGTGCTTACTGCAAATAGCGTCTGAACATAGTGTATATTTGGGTCTAGTTGTGTTGCTTCTGAAGTTTCTGCATTAAATGAGAACTATAATAAGAAGCTCAAGCAAACACTGCATAGTGAATACTAAAGGCAGGTCAATGCAACTTTTATGAGAAACAAAGATCAGAAGTTGGTTGCAATTATCTTTTAAGTATAGATGTCAAAATAAGAGGAGAGACAGAACACATGACAATTTCCAAATCAGATACTTCAACTTGTTTAAGCATTTCCACCTTCAAATAGAGGATAGAGTGAGCTCTCACCTCTTCCCAGTCGCATACAAACAGAAGCCATAGAAGATTAGCCAGTGGCTAATTGCCCCCAAGTTTTCAACTAGGTCAAGAGTCTTTTCAAATTGAGGAAGATACTCTTATCGGTATGGTTTTAACCATGGGAGCTATCTTCCATTTGGTTCACTGAATATTTCAGCGCGGCTGCTCTTAAGCTATGCTGATCCACCCTTCAATCTCATCGTGAGGAGCATAATCACATTGAGCCATGCCTCTCAATCATATAATCCTTTTGCATGTCAATATGTCATTGAATGTTTAGAATGTCGGTTCTGAAATTAGCCCCCAAATCCCTCATTTCTTTGCTCAAGAATTTTAATAGCCAAACGATGTCTTCATGTTGGGGATGTGAAGCATGATGGGTTAAGAATGTCGTAATAGCTCCATTTAGATCAACAAAACTCCAACCGGGAAGTTTTATAAGGCCAAGAGACCTCATCTGGGTCCAAGCCTCACGCACACCATCCCATCTTTCCATTGAAGCATAGCTCTGTGCTACTTGCAAGTAGTTCCTAGCATCCATAGGTTTTGACATGCACATATCTCTGGCAATAATGTTCCCAAGTTCTAAATTACCACTCATTCGACAAGCATCAAGGAGTATGCCTAAAACACATACTTCTGGCTCTTGGAACATCCTCTTGTAAAAAATGTATGCATGTTCGACTCTTCCTGCTCGACTCAGGAGGTCAACAATACAAGAAAGGTGCTCAAGTTTCGGTTCGACCTGATAATCATTTCGCATAGAGTAGAAAACTTTTAAACCTTGGTTGACAAGCCCATTATGATTACAGGCACATAGAACAGATAGGAAAATGACATGGTTCGGCTCGAGGCCAGTGATCAGAAACTTGTCGTACATTGCCAAAGCCATCTCCCCTTTACCATGACTTCCATATCCAGCAATCATTGTGCTCCATGGGACTAGATCATGGTACGACATTCGGTCAAAACATTTCCTAGCAGTGTCCAAGTCACCGCATTTACAGTACATATCAACCAAGGCTGAGTCAATCATGGTGCATGGTTCACGGAAGCTCCTAATGACAAAATTGTGGACCCATTTCCCTTGATGGAGAGCCCCAATCGAGGCACAAGCCTGGAGAAGGGAGACAATAGTTAATGAATCAGGTCGTTGAAGGGTTGTTCTCATTTCATTGAATAAACATAAGGACTTATATAAGTTGCCATTTTGTGTATACCCAGCGACAATTGCGTTCCAAGAAACCACGTCTCTTTTCTCCATTGTATCGAAAACAGCTTGACTTTGCACCAGGCGGTCACACTTTACATACATAGTCACAAGAGAGTTTTGGGCAGTAATGTCTAGCGTCATTCTTTGCCGTAACATGTAGGCGTGGATTGAAGTTCCAAGAGACAAGGAGCCGAGTTGGCCACAAGCTGCAAGCGCACTAGCTATGGTGGCAATAGGTGGCTTAATACCTGAAAGTAACATACGTTGGAACAATGTAAGTGCCTTGTCTGCACATTTGTTCTGCACAAGCCCTGATATCATCGCCGTCCATTGGATCACATCCTTATTCGGGGTTCGTTCAAATACCTGAAAAGCACTATCAATTTTTCCACCTTTTGAATACAAAACTATAAGAGATGTTTCCACATGTGCATCCAATTCAAACCCTGCAGTTAAAATCCAAGCATGCACCAATTGTCCTATTTCAAGATCACCCTGCCTTGCAATAGCAGATACCAATGACCCAATTGTCTGTTGGTCAGGATTGACATCTTCAACCCTCATTCTTCTCATTAGATCCAAAATTCCTCCAGCATTCCCAACCAAGGCATAACCTGAAACCAAGGAATTCCATGAAACTACATCCCTTCTTTCCATCATTTCAAACAGTATCGTAGCATCCTCAACTCCTCCACATTTCCCATACACATCCAACATAGAATTCACCACAGCCAAATCAGACCCAAACCCATAGCACACCACACAAGCATGCACACATTGCACATGTGTAATTTCCAAAACTCCACAAAGCAACCCCAACATGGTAACCGAACTGGGTCTAATCCCTTCGTACAGCATCTCGTTATACAAACAAACCGCCGTATTGAAGTCTCCCGTTCGAGCATAACAGCCAATGATAGCAGTCCACGGAACCACATTTTTTCGGTCCGGCATTGTATCAAACACTTGGCGGGCAATGTGGGTATGTCCAAATTTGGCATAGAAGTGAATCAAAGAAGATCCATTGTAGGGATCAGGAGAGTAGCCATTAACCAGAATGCGTTGGTGGATAGAAAGGCCGTGATAGAGGAGGTTGAGAGAAGTGCAAGCTTTGAGCAAACTGGGGAAAGTGTAGGCGTCTGGTGGTGTGTTGGTTTTGAGCATGGATGCGTAGGTGTGAAGGACGTCCTTGTGTAAGCCTTGGGATGAGAGACGGTTGATTGTAGCGTTGAAAGACTTGGTGGAATGTGGTGGCGGCGGTTTTGGAGGGTGGAACAAGTGAAGTTTCAACTTGTTCATAGCGCATACTTAACTTTTTTTTCCTAAATTTTGGTGTTTGGTTGGAATAAGTTACTTAGAGAAAATGATTTCTAGCAAACCAGCGTAAATTATGGCTCCCATTCCTGTAAGTCGTTTTGCCCGTGTTCTCACATGTCTCACATTCTGATTCAACCGCCAGAAGAAAATTTTCCCGTCTGATTTGGTTGATGAGAGGAAAACTTAATTGAGAGAGAGAAAGGGCTCATTAATCGATTTGCGATCTTTTCTTAATTTTATTAAATAAAACGTGACTTTTTTAACATTATTCTCGAACTACGTGAAGTTCTGGTTAGAAATTACATTTCATATAAAACGTGTGCAAACACATTTTCATATTTGGTTAAGACAGACTAATCCCAGTTTAAAAAAAAAAGACGGATTAATTCAAAAAATTATATCAATCTTAATCTAGCTTGCAAGCGTGTTTGGTAAACACGTTTTAAAAAATAGTTTTTGTAAACACGCTTTAGATATGTAAAAATGACAAGTCATCGATTCATTGTGTGGTCAAGTGTCACTGTTTGTGTGATGGCACGGGTTGTCATTGAATGATTAGTGAAAAACTACAATAAATGGATGTTATTGTGTGGTCACAAAAAGCTTGGCATGCTTTTGTAAGAGCTTTGCATTCCAATCAAAGATAAATAAGGTTGAAAAAGTTTGTATCAATTATAGTGCCGACAGAACTACACAATGACACGATTATGTGGGCGGGTCCCCCTGCAAGTCAAATTAGTTTGTAAGAGCTTTGGATTCAACACATACCTAGAATAATCCTGAAAAAGTATGTGTCAATTATAGTGTCGACGGAAACTATACAATGACACGGCCATGTGGTAAAGGGGTCTCCATCTTTGCATGATTTGTAAGAGCTTTGGATTCCAACTATTCGATATGAATAAGGCTGAAAAAGTTTGTATCAATTATATTGCCAACAGAACAACACAATAACATGACCATATGGAATCCTGTTTTCAAACCCGTGGAATCCTGTTTAAAAACGCTTGAATTATCTGGAGAAATACAATGGGTGACTCGGCATACCTAAACTCTATGTGACTCTGAGTTATTTTCTAAAATCACCCAAGATCGCAGTTGTAATACCCGGTTTTCTAAAAATTTGAATATAATTTGGATCCCTCGACCCGGTTTTCCATAAAACGCCTTTGTGCGAGAGAGGAAAATCCACGTGGTAGAAATCAAGAGCGCGCAATGGTGTAGTTTTTGACATTTTCCAGGACTGAATCGAACATTTCGATTTATAAATGAATAAATCAAAACCAAACCTTTTGATATTCAGTTTGGTTCGATGTTATGTGATTCGACTGGTTTTTTTTCCGATTTTATCAGTTTGAATCGAAAATGTTAATTGGACCTGGATCACCAATTTTTTTCCTATCATTGAGCCAAATGATTCATAAACTTGGATTAAAACTCCATCATAAGCATGTACAATAACCTAAACAACAATTCTAGCATAATTAATAGTCATGTTAGGGTTAAGTGTTAAGGTCTTTGGAGCTGGAATTCGGACGAATCATATTTGTTCAACAGTTTTTTTTTTTTTTTTATGGTAGTAAGGGTACGGAGTTTTTTTTTGACCCTATGAATATTTATTTTTATGTATATAAATATAAAAATCCAGCTCGATTTCTAACGATATTTGCTTCAATGAAATCGAAATCAAACCGGTTCAAAATTTAGCAAAATTAAAACTCAAATCAGAAATAATTACTAGAAAGAACCAAACTAATTATTTTTTCGATCCGAATTTTTTCGATTTTATCGGTTTGGTGGAAAGTCAAATATTCCGTACATGACTTAACAGATCCCGGTGATCTCAATCTCTACCGTTCCTTTTTCCCAAATCGAACGGCAGTAAACCTCGATCCGCGTACTTCTCTCTTACTGGTCCAAATTCAAAACCCAACCACTATATAAACGCAGAGACCGACTCATCCACATCCACCCGTATCTATATTCCTTCTCTCTCCTCGACCCCTTGCCTTCCACATCCATTCCCTCTCTCTCTCTCTAGAAATCTCAGCGACTGTCATTGGGATCAACAATGGCCGGCCGAGGCAAAACCCTAGGATCTGGAGCCTCAAAGAAGGCCACGTCGAGGAGTAGCAAAGCCGGTCTTCAATTCCCTGTCGGCCGTATCGCTCGGTTCTTGAAAGCTGGTAAGTACGCCGAGAGAGTCGGTGCCGGAGCTCCGGTTTACCTCGCCGCCGTCCTTGAGTACCTCGCTGCTGAGGTACATACTCTCTTGCCCACGTCTTTTAATAGAATTTGAATTCCTGAAAAAAACCTCAAATTTCTAGGGTTTCGATAATTTGCGTGTCTGGTCGTAGTTTTGCAATTACATGTCGAACTTTGTCTCAGATTTGATTTCTTCTAATCAATTTGCGTTTGCTCGATGAAAAGCCCCATTTTCTAGTGTTTCGGTTGTTTGATTTTGGTTTTTCTAAAAAGCCCTAATTTCTAGGCTTCTCAACTACTGTGTTTGGTCGTGATCTGTTATGTTTCAGATTTGAGGGTTCCAACCAAATATCTTTTGCCCGAGAAATACCCCTTATTGTGTAGCCTCCAATCAAGTTTCGTTGCTATTAGGCTTTTATTTTCCTCTCTCCCAATTATATGGTTCTGAAGTTTGTGTAATTGGGTTATGGATTGCGTGATTTCAGGTGCTTGAGTTGGCTGGAAACGCTGCAAGAGACAACAAGAAAACCCGTATTGTTCCACGACACATCCAATTGGCCGTGAGGAATGACGAAGAGCTCAGCAAGCTTCTCGGAGATGTCACCATTGCCAACGGTGGAGTCATGCCCAATATTCACAACCTTCTGCTCCCAAAGAAGACTGGCTCATCGAAGCCTGCTGCTGACGAAGATTAGCCATATCACTTGGATAAGGGACCTTTTAGTGTTTTTTTTAGGTTCAAAATTAGGTTTTGCGAATCTACTGTTTCTTGTTTGTGGGTTTTCATTTTTGTTGTAGTATGAGTAGTGTTTTAGGAGTTTCGTTTATTATGTGAATATCAATCAGTGTTCTGTTATGACAGATGCAATTAAATCGATGAATGGTTGATCCAATGGATGTTTCTACGCCTAGTTTGATTTGTCCTTGTTTTGATTCCTGCTTTGGAGCTTGAAATTCTCGGTCTCTCTTTTGAGATTGTTGGTTTCATAGATTCTTTGTTTTCTTTAGTTATACGAAAGATTGCATACGCCAATATCCCCTGCAAATGGGTTGGGAAAGGATAAGGAAGCAAGTTTAGATTGATGGATAGAATTAAGTTCATTGTTACCCAAAAAGTGCATTGATCGACTTTACATAATTTTCAACAATCAAAATAGAGGTAATGTTCACTCTTTTAAAATGAGGATGAACAAAACAGGGCTCGAGGATGAATTTAGATGCAGGCTTGAATTTGTTTTTGCAAGCTGTAAGGTCATGTTTGATTTTCCATGTAATTTTGAAGGAAATAATAATCTTACACAATGACGAATATATGGTTCATTTGAAGGTTGGTTTTTAATTTCACCCACTTCTGTAATGAGATGTAAGAGCCTCTCCATTTGTCTCAACAGATTTCTAGCCATTTTGGCAAGAAAAATGAGTTTTGCCTAGGTCCAAACATGTGTAGTACCCAACAGCCTCAACAAACCTAAAAAAATACCAAACAGGAAGAAGGAAGAACGGGCGCGTGACCTCTACGCGTGAGAGTGGATCTCACTCGCCGAGCAAGCGCTACTTTCAAACGGCGCGTGACAGCTCCGGTGAACTCTGTTGTTGACGGGTCTTGCGTGGTTTTGATCTTCTCGACGATAGCTTCTTCAATCTGGGGTCAAAATGATTTTTGGGAGAGAAATGGAGAGAGATTCTCGCCGGAGGAGGAGGTGAGTGGAAGAAAGCAGCCGGAGTAAGAAGCGAGGCTTCCGTACCTCGCTGCCTGTGGTGAGGTGCTATAGCGAAAAAGGAAATGGCGAGGACGTCGGCGAGACTGCTGGGTCTGGTTTTGCTCTGTTTCCGTCGCCCAAAATAGCCTCGCCGGAGCTATGCCGAGGCTATTGGAGATGCTCTAAACGGAGTAACTTAGAGAGACTTGTGAATTGCAAGGCCAATGAAGAGCGGTTTTGGAAAGCCCTTTAGATTCTAGACCCCAAAATAGCCAATGAATTGATAGGAGTAGGCAAGAAGGAAACAGTTTTGACAACTAACAACTTGACAATGTTCAAGCTTGGTTTTTATTGAAGATTTGAATTTTGAAGCAATTTTTGACATAGAATGATAGAATTTGATTTTTTTGAAAGCAAATCACTCTCATAGTAACAAAGGATTATTCCAAATCCACAGCCAAATAATCCTTGTCATACCTTTTAGCGATTTAAAAGTCGTTTGCGCTATAAAAAAGAACTGGGGGGATTTCTAGAAAAGTAATGCACGCAGAACACCACATTCATCAACTGGGCAATCAGTACTTGGACTAGTTCACTAGTGCAGAGATGAGGACTTGATCGTCTCGAGCACGAGCTTTGTCTGCTCCAGAATCAAATCCAATCGCTTCGCAAACAGCTCGATTTCCTCCACCTTCAACTGCCTCCATTTTTCATTCAGTTCTTTTGCCTTAGAGTCTCCAATCAAGCGCATACCCTCTACTATAACTGGCGCCAAATCTTTCAAATTCAGAGTAACAAACGGCAATGACTCTTTCAGGAAAGGATACATAGACAAATCATGCTCTTCTTCTCCAGCTTTAGAACCCCTCTTATCTTCATCGAACTCAATCAGATTGCCAGCATTCTTGACTTCACTTCCCCATATTTTCTTTGCCAACTCAAATGCTTCTTGATCACTGGGTCCAATTCCTGATACATCTTTCTCCCGAATCTTGATGAATCTCTCCCTCAACTCGGATATCCTATCAGTCAACTGCAGTGGATCGACATTGCCCTGTACCTGAAGTGAGTTTTCGACAAAATTGGTCAGGGCACTCGAATTGGCAATCGGGTATTCCTTGTTCTTCGAGTAGTAATCAAGAATGCCTTTCGAGATTGCAATCTCAACACTATCTTCTTCGCCTTCATCTCTTCCCAACCTCTCAAAAGATGGTTTCTTTGACTCATTTCTTGGTTCCTCATCATCACGATTCTCGTTTTGATCCTTTCCCTCCTCCCTCTTCGCTTTCTGTATCTGACAATCATCTTCTTCAACAGCATTATCAAAGGATTGGTTTGCTGGCGATTCTGGAGTAAAAGAGATGCCCTTCATTTTCAAATCCCTTGGTTTCAAGGCAAAGACACTGCGAAAGGGAGGTTCTTGAGCAACGGTACTACCAGACGACGTCGCGCTTTCTTCTACCACTTGATTGTCAGAAGAAGAGCCGGAAGCAGAATCAGCATCCATGATGGATTTGCTTTCAGATGATAGTTTCTCGACACCAGCCGAAAAACTCGAATGATTATAATCAGCAGTTTCTACTTCTTCTTGTTCTTGTTCTTCTTGTTGTTCTTCTATTTCTTCAGATTCTGGTTGTTGATCATCAGGAACAGTATCAACAACTTCTTCAGATTCTTCCTTTTCAGAAAGAAAATCAAGAGGAGATTGTGGGCTATAATGTGACATTTCACAGATAAGTCTGAGAAATCACAAGGAATAAGGAGGAGAGATAACAAGAGGATTTCGTTTCTTGGGAATTCTTGGAGATGCTGTATTTCAAGAAATCAAGAAGTTTTTTGAGTTAAGAATTTGCAGCTCTGACTGGTGGAAGCCAATCATATAGATGGCTCTTCTTGGCCACTACGACTGTATGGGTGAACTCTATTTATAACTCTTAACTTCTGGGGGTTAAGAGCATCTGAGCCAAACCTCCTGCCAAAGCCAAAAATTGACTCCCAAGCCATTTTGCACCTCTCTAACGGCAGGCCAAAACGGTAGCAAAAAATGGCCCCACCCCGGCCATTTGTTTGGCGGGGTATAATGGCCCTAGCCATTTTTTTCAATGGCTGAGATTAGGTGTGATTTTATGATTTGTGATATGAGAGTGATCCAACGATTACAAATAAAGTTGGCCAAAATATAGCTCTAGTATCATTGGAGCAATTTTGACAAAATTTGAGTACAGTGTAGCAAGCCAAAAAAAAAAAAAGACTTTGGCTCCAACCACTGCAATGCTCTAACCCAAGTGGACCCAATTTTCATAGTTACTAGTAATTTATTTGCCTTTCCTTTATGTGGAGGATTCTCAGTTTTGGGAGTAAATGCCATTAATGTGAGAAGATAATGAAATTGAACAAACTAAGGTCATCTCCATTAGTAGAATTAACTTTGCATTGTTACATGACACGAGAAAGAAATGGGGTCCATTTTGTGGACTCGGTCGAAACTAATACACGTAACGGTCATTCTATTGACAGCTCGATAAAAACTAATACACACGTAACGTTCCTTTTATTGACAGCCCGACAATAACAAAGGAAAAAAACAAAAAACATACGCTCCATTGTGGATACCTTTTTTAAACGTTAACAATAGTCCAGTAGACTAATTTTAGAAATTTTCATATCTAAATACATGAACCCCAGATGATTGTTGCTTCTGACAACCCAATTAGATTTTGAACTACTTTTATACCCCTTGTTACACACAAAGTAAAAAGTTCTTTTGAGCTGAGATCGAGGTTGCAATTTATGAACCTAAATCTAAACCAAGTAAATAGAGTTTTTCAATTGAAGGTGACCAAAAAAAGAAAAAAAAAAACCCCCACGACCACTCACATTAATTGCTGTCAATTTACCATAAGCCCAAGAATGGGGAATACCTTGTAAAGGTAAACAAAGGCATTGAACACCATACTCTTGTGGATCCTTGCAACTTTAAAAAGCTCAAAGTTTCAGACAATTTCAATTTATGGAATAGCTGATAATGCAAGTACTCAGTAGATGTTAAGAGCAGAATTTGAGTATTTACTTATCAACACAACAATCTCTGACTTTGTCACTCCTCCTCCCTTTCTTTGATACTAGTACATTGTAAGAAAAATTTCAACAATAGCAGAATTTCATGCATCTTTCCTTTAAACAAAAACATTCACAACATTGGAGTAATCCCTACATTTTGATACAATTTACCCACTACACTTGCGATTCCCAATCGCTGAAAAAATCATTAACAAAATTGTGGCTATAACCGTGAATGAAACAATAAACAAAATTTCAACCGTCCAAGCACTGGTATTGCTGCGTGAAGGGCTAACTGGTATTGAAAGAACAGAACAAAGCCCTCGGGTCCAACATACAACAACGTGCAAGTGTTAGCTTCGTCAGTCAAGGTTTGGTTTTTGAGAAGAGGATCAACATTCTGGACTCTGAGCCACCTGATACATGCCTGGCAAAAAACTAAAAGCACTAATTACAATTTGTCAATCCAATTGCTTGAAGTCTAAGAAAAGTTGAGGTTCCTTAGAATCTCATATACCTCTTCTTAGCAAAGGCTATGGTGTGTCATCATCTGAACTAGAACTATCCAGCCGACGGTCTGTGATAGCTGGAAAAAGCCGTTGCTGAGGATCAGGAGGTGAGCGAGGGTCAGAAGAAGTTTTAACGGTGGACCCCTCTCCGCTGGGTTTCCTATTTGGCTTCTTCGGCGCATCTTTTACCTCTTTGCATTCCTTATCTAACATTATCAAGAAATCCCGAACAATAACAAATAGTCGCAGCCCCTCATCCTTTCCGGCCTTCCCATGGAAATAATCTGATGTGCTCTTAACCAGAGCCACTATTCTCTTTTCATCCTCAATCAATGACATGATATCAACCTCGGCATTCTGCACAAAACTCTTTAAAGCCCGGTGGAACCCATTTTCTTCGTCAACATTCTTCATATCTGAGTTGAGGAAATCTCTGGCTTTAACAATTTGATGACCAAGTTTGGCAACAACTCCTGTTAAGCTGTCAGCATCCAAAACTGCAGCTCTCTTCACATGCTCAAGCTCTGTACTCAAACCTGAAACCGCCTGAAGACCAAGGCTACGATAGTGCTCTTCTGAATCACCAGAAGGATTGTCAAGGAGATGATCAGATCCAATGGTGGACATGGGCTGGCTCTCTCTGGCTGTGCGGGCAGCCCTTACACCTTCTGAGCGGATTATTTCCAGCACAACAAAATGGAGGAGAGTAGTTTTTCCGTCTGTTCCTTTCACATCTGATAATTTCAAAAGTGTGTCGAGTTTGAAGGCTTGTGCCCCACCGCGAAACGTTCCAACATTCATGCGATTGCCAGTTTTAAGAACAGCTTCTAGGAGCTTGAGGAATAGCCTACTCTTTCTAAGTTCTGTGCAAGCAGCCTGTAATAGAGAAGAAAGGTTTAGACGCAACAAGGGCTATTCACATATTTTGTGGGATTCTCAATCTTTTAAGTATTTCTTTACTATCAATATATCCTTCGGAAATGTGCATTCATGCAATTGCTTGCGCCTAAACGAAATGATATTTCAGTTTGTCAACAACTTCACCTTCAATTTTCATGCCTATGAAGGAGGAAGGATGAATCGTGCATATGTATGTATTCAGTAGTACGCTTTGAAACAAACTAGGAATTAGATTCAATCTCTTGGCTTACGAGTGGCAGATCTGGGCTGCACAGGGTCACCTAACATTTCCTGGGTCTCATCCAAAATATCTGGCATTGCAAGAACCGTCTCAACTCTCAACAGCATGGTTTAAGATCTAAAACTAAAACACAGTAGAAGTTACCATACTTCTTCCAATTCCATTTATAAATAGAGCTACCCTAATCCCTATACAAAGGTGAATTTCTAGGAATATTTCAGAGAAGGTAACTATATTTTCATTAGTACCGCCAAATTACTATATGATACATGGCAGCCTTTCCGCTCATTGCCAATTGATTTTAAGTGGAATGCTTTAACGGTAAGTCGGTAACATTGGCTGAAATTTCAGCATTGGCGTCAATCACTTCCTATATGCACCCCTCAAATGATTTGGAGGAGAAATGCTAGAATCGGCTGGTAACTTACTGCAAGCCAACTACATTTCAAAGGCAATCATCGAAAGCGACAACAGAACTGTGATCCATTTATGCTCTACAGAAAATGTTCCTCCTTGGGAATGAGCAACTGTTATTCGAGACATTAAGGATTTAGCTTCTTCTTGTAATTTTTCCTTTTCCTGAACACCTAGATTTTGTTATAGGGCAGCACATTGGGTGGCAGGTTCTCTGTTGAGAAGAGAAATCCCCACCACCTGGGTGGGCAATCCCCCTCCTTTGTTATCCCCTATTTGCTTGTCTGATGCCTCTTTTTGAGGTTCTTCGTTTTTTGAGAATTTTATGCAGTTCAAAAAAAAAGAGAGGGATATACAGAAATCAATAAATGATGCATTTGAGAGGTCCAATGTCTTACCTCTAAGGTTGTGAAGGAATCATGAATCATTGAAACCTCCTCTTGGAAAGTGCCCATGAAAAGCAAAGATTCCATTCTTTTAAAGGCAAATGGGATGCCGACCAAGACTTTTAGAAACCGGTCAGCAGGCCCAAGTCGAGAAAGATCATCACTGAAAAGCCTAAGTTTCAGTTCTTCTTCGGATGTTGGTGCCATCTTGAACAAAGTCTGAAGGAGCTCCGAGGGAAGCTCATTTCCTGTTTAAATCAACAAGGTCATATATATTGCTACCAATGCAAAATGCGTAAATTAGTGCTATTAAGCTGCATCTAAAAAGAAACCAAATGTTGACACAGTGTACCACCATTTTAACTATAGTACTCCAGCGATGCATAATGATTGATAACCAGGCAGATAGGTACTGCATTCAATTAATCTGTCTCCTTAAATGAATTTTTTTTCATTGCTACTGTTTCCTTTTCAAAAATCAGTACAGCTCAAAAGTAAATTGTTATTCCAGTGACAACAACAATTTATACTTGTGACAACTCGGGTACACAGAAATATCCAGCTTCACTAAGAATTTCACAAGCAACGGGCTACTGTAACGTTGCATTAGTAAAAGTTGTTAAAACACAGATCATGTTATTTAGGTTGATGTCTGATGTCAACAGAAGAATCTATATCACGTTTTGTTGTCAACAAATGATTGACAGTATGCAGTCAAATTCTAGTAGACAATTAAAAGTTCACTAACCCCCCAATATCTTTTTTCCCCATTTCTTTCTTTCTTTCCTTTTTTTTTTGATAAGTACTCATTCTTATAAAGCCCAAACAAAAGAATACAAGATCCAAGGGGAATACCCCAGGCCATTACGACCCTTAGCAACACACATAAAACCAAAGCCTAATCACAGCTATACAATTCTACTCCTATACTGAAGTATGAAAATGCTATGTAGTGCCCCAGCTTCTACACATATTTACATTCTCTTGGTATGGATTTATCATCCTAAGAGAGCTAAAAGAATCTCTAAGATCGTTTACAATGTCTAATGTCACCGCTCCATGCGTGTACTTTGTCCTTGAAAAATTCTCTTGTTTCTCTCCCTCCATATAGCATATACTCCCCATTTCTTTTCTGGCATAAAAAACTTGAAAAGGAAAAAAAGAGTAGAAATTTACCTTCTTGAAGTGCATCACAAACTTCTTCTGTCGTCACATTCAACGCGCGCAGAAGAATCGACAAATTTTGAGCCTTTTTTGAATCAATAATTTGAATATACTGGGTTGAAGGGTCTTGGGATGATGACTCTTTCTTGGCCTCATTTCTGTTTCTCTCAGGAGGGGCATAACCAAATAGTGTTTCTATCATCTCTTCATTGAACCTATAAGTTGTTACAAACATATTTACCGCACTTCAGCAGGCAGAAATATTAAAGAATCCACAAGTACTATCATCAAAGCACAAAATTTGACTTACTGGAATGACCCTGATCTAATTTCATTCCACACCATTGAATGATCAGGGTTTGCTAGCACCTTATCCCAGAAGAATGGCTTTAGCTTAGTTTTGGAACCATCAGCTTCGCTTCCTTCACCAGCAGGATTTGTCGGATTATTTGAGCCAAGAGGTGAAGATCGAAGCGGCTTTGAGCCCATTGGCGGGGGCCGAGGAGGAGGAGCACCACTTCTTGGTGGTGGTGGAGGGCGGGGACCAGTTTTTATACCAGAAGGTATAGGTGGAGGTGGTGGGCCTGAAGGGGGAGGCCGCGGAGTGCCAGAAGAAGCTTTCAGAGAAGATGCTGGTACAGGTAGTGGCGGCGGAGGAGGAGGACTTTCATTTCCAAGAGGAGGTCGTTTTGAAGGCAAGCTATCTTCCCTGCCAGGCGGAGGCTTTAAGGGAGGGAATCCAGCAGGATTGCTAAGCCTTCCAGGTGGCGGTTTCAGAGCGGAATGAGAAATTGGTACAGAATCCCATGTCGAGGTTTTGGCGGCACCTACGGACTGAGTATCATCTTTTGGAGCACTGAAAATATCTGATTCACCGTAATAATTGGCACCCAGAGATGAAGCCCCATTGTTATTGTTTAAGTTGGTATTGAATGATTGAATATCATGCTTCTCTTTGCTAATAGAGTTCCCCGGAGAAAATAATTTATATGCAGAACCTGAAAAGCCAAAGTTCAAATAACATCAGAAAGTCTAATGGCAATTAATTGTAAAAATTAATCAGATTACAGAGGTATTGTGTATATACTGATGGAATAGTCGCTTAAGCTTAAGCTCAGAAGAGGCCTCTCGTCATTCCTTCCACCTCCAGAGCGCTTCCTACAACGGTAGCAGAAAAAGAGGAATGCAGCAAAAACGAACGACAATGTTGCAGTTACCACAACAGCAACAATAACTGTTTTGCGGTTGCTATTTTTTGTGTTTGGCGGTCCACTTGCAGAGGAATCGGGATTAGCAGAAGATTGTCCATCAGCTGTCGGTTGTAAGTTTGAAACACTGAAAGTGGGGGGGGAAAAAGGGAGTACTGGAGATGGAGATTGAGCAGTGAGCTGAGAATCTGAAGGTGATGGAGCAGGAGATGGTAATGGGCTAGGTGCAGGGGATCCAACTGAAGGGGCTGGGGCAGGTACTGATGCAGGACTCTGAAGCAAATGACGCCGCCTAGGAGCATCAGTTCTGGCAGAAAAGAACTCCAGGTATTTGGTGTACCAATTTTTAGAGCCACCCTCTTCTCCGTAAATAAGAAACGGGAGATTGTTCTGTCTTAGACAATCCAAAATCTGATTCACCTCGGGATTCAGGACATGGACAGGTTTCTGAGTGTCTTCTTCTGATAACAGAGTACCACTAGAACCAATTGCAGTATCAACACCGGACTTTTCTTCTGCTGCATATATTTGAAGATCTTCAAGAGCCTCATTTGAATTGATCAAGTCTACCCAACAATGGACCCACAGTAGCTCTGCCTGCAGTAGCAATGCTTCATCAGATATCATTTACACGAATCGGACCGATACATTAACCTCAGTCATATGTAGCACCAAACAAATACTTCTACTCCATTAAGGATTCGCTTTGCACAGTAAGTCAACATAAAGAATAGAATTCAGTCAAATCTTCATGGGGTATTTACCAAAAAAAAAAATGAAAAAACTTCACTAGGGATGCCTCTAGTACATATTTACACTTTATATTGTAAGCATGTCGAATGTGCTACACTAGCAACTGCCAGGTTCAAGTTCAACCGTTCAACAGACCCTAATATGCACATAGTATGTATAACACATTAGCATCTTAAAGACCATAAAATGGTCATATTGAAATTCCCACAACAAAGTAACAGTATTTTAATCCTCTCAAGTGGAAATAACACAGCACAGTAGAATCTTCTATTGACAAGGAAACTATTTTGTTAAGAGTTGAATAATGGACAAGGTTACTGTTTCTTCAGACTTGAACAAGGGAATACAGGAACCCTGTGTTGAGACTTGAGACTATATACAATGAAGTCACGAGATAGCAGAGAAGACTGGATACAGATTGGGGAACTTCTTTCTTGCTTTAATAGCAGTCATTGCAGGCAGCAGCGGCGGGTGAAAGCATAGGGCTGATCCCGTTAGGGCTTCCCTGGCTTAGCTTCCTTCACCCATACGCCTGGGAAGTCTAGTATGTACAGGCTCTTTGAGGGCTAAAACGAGAGAGGTAGCGAGACTCACCGCAATTGGGAATAAAAAGACTCGACTTGCATGTGTTAAGCATATTAGCATATGTTCATTGTGAGTCTGCGGTAGCTTTTCCAGGGGTTAAGTACCCCTGGAAGCCAGTCAAATGCTCTACCTGCAAAGTTTTTGGTCATTCTGATTGACAACGCAAGCTGAATGAGGACAGTATGGCTGTTTATTGAGGACCTGATTGGGTTAGCAGAGCTGGGATGAGTAAGGAAGCTGATGTATCTGTGGGCCTGATTGGCTCTACCTGCAAAGTCTTGGTACTGATCAGTTGATGGTACTGCAGCTGTGTCCTTTGAGGGGTGCAGTGAATCTACTGACTAATGGAAGGGGTAGTTTGCAGACTGGGGGCCCTGTCGTTAAGGAGTCTAATCAGTTTGCTATTCTAAACTCTATAGCTGGTAAGGCTACTGAATCCCCCCTTACGCTTAAGCTTTTAGATGAGTAGGAAGTTCACAATCTAATATGGTCGTAAAGCAACCAATATATCCTAGGTTCAAAACCTGTCGTCTACCTATTAATTAAAATTCTTGCACGTGTTTGGCGTGCGTATGCAAGAAAGCCAGACCACACATAAGCAGTGTGTTGAGACAACAAATTATGAACTTCTCCTCTCTGTGATAACGTCAGCTTTTAGAATAGTTGGTAATCAACAGTCAAATATCCTGCCTTACAGTAGAAATCATAAATGACTAAAATACATTATTCAGGTTTGTACACGACTTAGGGGAGAATGTTAATCACGAGAAAGAATTGTTTTCTTCTTCTTTATACACAAGATGAATAAGATGAATTTTATGTACCTTAAATAGAACTGGAACTCTGGAAGTAAATGGGATAAAGCTTAACTGGTGTTTCTACATTCGGGCTAAGTTGGGAGTCTTTCAGCATGTTGAAGGTTGAAAACAAAAATATCAAGTAAAAAGTGGAGAAGATCCGTTGCGTAAAGACGAAGATCAATTGTGAGAAAACAAGAACTGCCCATATCTACTGTGCAATTATGGATGGACGGTACATTTTCTCAGCCACCGATCTACCTATATGCATTTTCCAACTGTACAATTAAAGCATCATGCATTGTGCCATTCAACTACTGATACATATATCTTGTCTTTTAACGTGTTCATGTAATAGTTAAAGGGTCATTCATTTTCCCGCTATTGCTTTGCGGAATATGGCAACGTACATCTACCAAGTTCCCATATCCTTTGCACATAATAGTTAATACCAGTAAACCTTTAGGCTAAAGAATGGCCTTTCAAATCCTTCTGAAACTAAGCAGCCACAAGAAAATTGTGAGAACACTTAGATTAGAGCCTTTAGAGGTAGTTGTTGGCATTGGGAAACTACATTAGAAGTCCTTGTTTGCATTTTGTACGAGGTTTGGGTGCAAAAGCAAAGTTGTATTTCCAAGACAAACAAAGTTCCCATTGATACCTAACACGAGATCATGCTTCGTAATACTTTAGAATTCAAATAAGAGTTCAGAGAAGCACTGAACCAATCTTCACGTACACTACACTAAACCACAGTAAACATCATCAACCCAAGTGCAAATATGCATTACGGACAAAACATAGCAAAGCATAAGCATATGCACAAAGGTATCTAAGATACTCTACAGATACAATAACACACAGGAACTGAATCAAGTTGCATTTATCAATGATTTTACTGCTCTTAGAAGTAATAGTCAACTCTACCAGGTCATCATTTATCTCCCCCAAAGCCGAGTAGAATCGATATGCCAATGCTAGTTCATCTGCCTTCCTATTGCCTTCTGAACCAGCTGCTGCCAAATTGAAACACAAAAGGGCAAGTGCAAACAAACGAAGCACTCCTCTGACATCCATTTGAACCTCAATCAATAGTCTAAACGCATCCTATCAATTCAAAAAGAAACCCAAAAGCTATGTACACTGTTTCCTCAAATCTGCCTCCAATAAACCCCAGAAAGTATTGCCCATCAATGACCACATTGAAATATGCAATGTTTCCAGCATTAATCACCCAACCAATCCAAATTTTAACCAGAAAACCCTTGACACGTCTCAATCACAATTTTCCACCAATGTTCTTACTGGCGCCACCGAAAGAATTTTACCAAAAAAAAAAAGGCAATCTGTTAAACCAACGAAAACCCAGAAAATTTTCAACCAGAAGATTGAATCCTTGAAATACCCACCACCAAAAATCAAGAAATTGGAGCTCCAATCAACTCAATCATTCAAACGAATCACCTCCGAAGCAAGACCGTGTCTTTTATCTAAAATTTTGACCCAAAAAGGAAATTAGAAAGCAATTCCTTCACTTGGGTCTTTTTTGTTTATTAGCAGATCCAACAAAAAGAAGCTGCAAACACGATAGCTTCAAAGAATGGGTTTGAAGAGCAATACGCGTTGACCAGGAAAATTAGGCACGAGAAGATGAATATTACTCCTCGGAAAGCTGCCGTATAAAAGCTACGAAAGAAATGAGACGATTTTCTATTGCTGTAATTTACGAAGTCATTGGGTGAAATCTTTGATGAATTGGTATTCCATTGGAATCTCGATTGGATTTTAATAACGCGACAACGACGCGGAAAGGAGCCGTCTGTTTAGAACTTCTGTGAGCTGTGATCCTGTGTTGGAGGACCCACAGTAGATATCTTCTTGGAGGCCCCCAACACGGCAAACACCATCATAGCAGACAAATAATCCTAGGAAAAAGAAAGGGTAAATTTCACAGATACCCCCTGAGGATTTGCGAAATAATTTTAGCAACCCATTTGCTAGAAAATCATGGTTGATTTTAGCAAATGAGTTCATCATTTGCTAAATCATTTCGCAAACCCACCTTTTGTAATGGATACCGTCACGTATAAGAAATACTATGAGCCCCTGTGGTTTCTATGTGCATTTCACCGACACGCCCAATCGACAATTGTTTGGTAAAACACGTGATGAAATGAGCCAAAAAATGACTTATCTAAAAATTCACCCTGTCTGATATTCCCTCCGTCCCAATTTAATACTCCACTTTCACTTTTTCAATTATTTGTATCTTTCAATTTATAATATTAAGATTTGAAATTTTTTGTTAAATAAAATTAATTGAGATCTATCAAATAAGATCCATGTTTCATTTACAAAGTCTTTTCTATTATAAGATAGAAACTTCTTCTTCATCAAATTAGAATAGTGACATGGACTATTAATTTGGGACGGAGGAAGTATTTACAAGCAAAAATAAAAAATAAACTCTCACTTATTTATAAGCAAAATGACTTTTTTTATCCATTGGAGGAGCAGTTTTGATTTTAAAAAAATGGCAATAATTATTATTGACAAGTATTTTTTTACTATTCGAAAGACCAACTTTTGGACCAATTATTGGGCCAAAAGTTGAGAATTAAGAGCTTTTTATTAATCATTCCTTCATAAAAAGTGTAAATTCGTCAATATAGTAACTTTTAGCTACTTTATCACGTGTTTAGTCGAACAGTTGTTGATTTAGTGTATGAAATCAACATTGAACCACAATAAATTTTGTATTTGTCATTAAGAAATCCCTCGGGGGTTGCCAGCGAAATTTACCCAAAGAGAAATTACGATTAAAAAGCTTTTTTTTTTTTTCCCTTGTTGGCCTGATTTCCATTCAGATTTGTTTTTCGTGGACAATCTCTTAGCTTTGTTTGGAAATTGGAACATAAGGAAATGACAGGAAAAGCTGGAAAATTCTAAAAGTTCTCTAACCTTTGAGAGAAAAGGAGAGAAAATGGTAAAAAAACAAAAAGAGTAAATTTTTCTTATTAACAGAGAAAATCTAATTTTTTTTATTGTGGATCTTTATAAATAATCATAGGGAAAAAATAATCTAAAAATTAAAACAAAAAACTACTCATTTTTTTCCTCCATGTTTCTTTCATTTTTCTTCTTAATAATTTGAAAATTAAAAAAAATACAGAAAATCTAAAAATTAAAACAAAAAACTAATTTTTTTCCTCCATGTTTCTTTCATTTTTCTTCTTAATAATTTTCTCTTTGATTCTCTCTTTTTCATACTTTCCAAAATGAGGTTTAGCCAGTATATATTTTTTATATGCCTTTAGGCAAAGAAAATTTATTTTTCATTTTGCTAGGCCTTGTATTAACATCAAATAGTATAAAATTTTGGACCACAAATGTGGGCCAAGGGTTTTGAAAACCTATTGGCCATGTTTTTATATGCAGTTCAACAGTCAAAGACAAGTTCAAACATAATTTAACAGCTATCAATTTGGACCCTGCCCCCGCGAGTGGCGTAGCTAAAAATTAAGTAATTTTAATTTTCATATTTAAGTTTTTTTGCCAAAGGAGGCCTAATAAACGATAGGAATTTGAATTATGTATCCGGCATTTGCATAAAATTCTTACCGTGTGGATTAAACATGCATCGAATGTATGATTTGACAAATTCTAAGATATATATAATACTATGTGAGGGGGACAATGCCAATCTTATCATTATTAGTCCAATGATATTTTATGTCAAATGAAATTATAAGTCATTTCACTGTTAGTTTCGTCAAACAAACGGACTAATATATATA
This sequence comes from Gaultheria prostrata, assembly GCA_036023075.1. Lineage (NCBI taxonomy): Eukaryota > Viridiplantae > Streptophyta > Magnoliopsida > Ericales > Ericaceae > Gaultheria > Gaultheria prostrata. Next base: position 24,517 of record JAXBDA010001902.1, on the reverse strand, counting down.
TTTTTAAAAAACACGTTAATCGATGTTATGCTGTGTTTGATCAGGTTTATTATATTAAAAAAAATATGCTAATTCATATTAGAAAACACGTTAAAAAACATGCTATTCCTTATATATTAGAAATCATTGCCATGATTTCCATGCTTGAACATATTCACCGTAGCAAGCCGTTTTCCGGACATATTAATTTATATTTGGATCTGTATATTTTGGTCTACGTGTGAAGCATATCTTAGTTCAGAATCTACCCCATTTTTCCCCAGAAAATAGGATATGGGTATCATATTGTGGGTGTTTGTGTTTCTTGCCACGGAAATAGTAGACATTGTTCTGGCTAACTGCGAAGGGCAAGGGGATCTACATCTTGTCATGAAATGAAACTGGTAAATAAAACTAAGAAGAATCATTTCTTGAGTTCTTATTTTAAAAAAATTCAATGGCTCAATCTCTGTGAATTTGGGCTCATAGATAAAATTTATCTAACAATTGTGACGACACTAATTAAGACATTGTATTAAATACTTTCTCCTTGCAGTGGCGGAACTACACTTTGGCTCGAGGGCACCATGCCCCTACCCACATTTTTGCTGTGTGTGCACTGCGGGTACGTAGTATGCTACAAGTTCTAATTTTTCAAGCATGAAGTGCCCCTCCCAGGCTCCCAGCCCTTAATGTTGGACAATAGCAAGTCCTCACTTCTATTATGCCTCTCCTTGCCCAGTTTGTCTCAGTACCTTTTTTTCATGCCCCTCCCAAAATGAAATCCTTAACTCTACTGCTGTCTACTTCTCCAACACAATTGGACTCATAGTACGACGTGTATGGTGTGGGACCCACGTGCATAACATTGCTCTTATCGAAATGTGTCACTAGCAAACTAAGAGCAAGTGCAGTAGTGCACCGGTCACTAGCAAAAAATACTTGTGAACAGTGCACATTTTCTATTTTACCTATCCATATTTTTTTTCACCCTCCACTAATACTCTTTACTTTCCTCTCTATCTCTATTAAATATTAAAAAGTAATGTGTAATAGGCCCCATAGGAGGAGGGTGTGTGAGAGAGAGGGAGAGAGAGAGAGAGAGAAAAAAAATTAAAAACTAAAGCGTTGTGCACAGTGGTTGGCCAAACATGCCTAGCCACAGCAGCCTAAGGCAAAATGCCTTCCCTTTTGCCTTGTTTGGTGTGGCATGGATTTGGTGCTTTTGGAAGGTAAAATAACCAAAAATAAATATTTGCCTAGTCTTGTGCACTTGCTCTAAGTGCTTATTTTTAGTACTATATATCTGAAATATCTCTAGGTATAACACGATGGATCGATAAAGTTAGAAAAGGCTAATGAGAGGACACCGCTTGATGATAACATTCACCTTTGCTTGCAAGAAGTTTTCCAGAAAAGAAAAATCTTATGTTCCTTTAATGCTAAATGCTAATTTTGCGATTGGATGATAAGACTGTAGCAGTAGTATTTGACCAAAAATCTTGCAGAATTTAGGCAAAGGGATTTTACCAAACAGAGTTCTTGAATGGACAGGTTTTCTGTGTTCCCTGGAAGAAAATTGGATTGTGACAATGCCCAAAAAAGTTTTGGGAACAACTAGGGTGCAAACGAGCCGAGTTTTGTTGTGTTCGAGCTCGGCTGGTTTACTAAACTAGCCAAAAACTCTAGCTCGAGCTCGGCTTTAATGTAAACGAGCCAAGCTGGATTTATTTATTAAATGAGCCTCTACAAACTAGTTGAGCCGAGCTTTAGAGTATTAAACTCTGCTCGTTTACTAAACGAGCCTGAATAACTCAAGCTTTGCTCGATTATTAAACGAGCTGAGCCCTATTGAGCAAAGTCTCGAGCTGGTCACGAGTAGCTCTATTCGTTTGCAACCCTAGGGGCAACCATAGATTTTTGAATCCATTTGCGAGTAACCATAGTTCACCAGAACATACCTATTACTCCTCCGAAAGGGTTGACCTAGTGGCTGAGGCCTGAATTTAAGAGTTTGCTCTCTTTTAAGTCTCAAGTTTAAAATCTTTTAGGTATTATTAACTCTTGTGAAGCCAATTCATATGGGATTTTGACCTGGTTTTAATTGGCCCCATGTTAGTGTAGGATAATATTAATACTCCAGAAATTAGTCGAGATGCGCGTCAACTATGCGTGGACAACCTGAGTTCTAAAAAATACAATCACATGTTTATTTAGCATGTGTGCATGGGATTCAGGTAAATGAAACAGGTAGGAAATTGAAATTCAGCCTTGTACCAAGGGCCTTGGGAGCCAGGCTGTCAGAGACCATAGGCCCAGAACCTGGAAATCCGGCCTGCGTCAAATGGATCAAACTGATATTATACAAACACGACGGCCCAAATGTTGAACAAGTCTAAAAGGTTCACCCAAAACCTTTCCATATCTCAAACAAAACCTATCCTCTGAAGTGAAATTCTGTGCATTCTCAAAAAAGGAAAAATAAAGAAAAATAAAAAAAGAGAAGGATTGGTAGGCGCTTATATGTTGGTTTTTTTCTCCACAATCAATGGCAAAGATATTCGAATGCCCTAGGCTCCTATTCAATGAAAATTTGAAGTAGCTATTTCTTATCGGGAGAGAGTTCAAAGTGGGGTGCTGATTTTAATAGCTGATCAAAACAAAGAAGTAATTCATTGAGTTTAACGCTAATAGAATGGCTGATAATAACTTTTAAAATACTCCTTCCGCGAGCTCTTTAATTTGGTATAAATAATTTTTAAAAATAATGCTCAGAAGCATTTCGTTTTTTGATAAAAAAAATTACACGTTTTTTCGTGATGAACTATTATTCTGGAATAGAGGGAGTACTTAATAAGGTCATTAGTGTAGTTTCTTAAGGGTGAATGAAAGGTAGCACTAATGCTAACCCAAGAACAGCAAGAGAAGACTCATCATTAGGTAACACCTTAACAAGTCCAAGAATTTCATTGGCTGAAGAATGAAATAATAATAACGTAATTTTCTGAGAACAATACGGCAGGGGATGTAGCTCAGATGGTAGAGCGCTCGCTTAGCATGCGAGAGGTACGGGGATCGATACCCCGCATCTCCAACCTTACAGCATTCCCTTTTTGATCCATTACTCTAAGCTCGTCTGTGCTTGGGAACTTGAAAGGATTTTTTTAGCCAATTCAACCAATGGGGAATTGGGATGAAAGACATAAGTTTCTTCCACTTTCTTTTTTAGCAAACATTACCTCTTTTTCTTTTTTTTATACCCAAAACATGTTCAGTATCCAAGAACAACCTCGTTTACGCTAAATAAATTGCAAATGAGTGAAAATTAAGACCAAAACGCGAATGAAGTTGTTCGAGTTTGAATTCGTGTTTTGCTCCTTTAAAATTAGTTTGTTGTATAAAAAAAAATCAAACTTCGTATTCTTTCGAAGTGGGTAATTTAGCTTTTACATTAATCAAGTTTTGAACAAACTGCTACGTGCTCAGCTAATTTCTTTTCTAGTGTTTGAAAAATTCAAAGCTATTCTATTAAAACTCATTTTTGATCGACTGACTTCATTAACAAGTCAATTTTGAACATATTTTTCTAACGTTCGTTGAGATTTCAAACCAAATTTGATTATTTCAATATTGCTCATTAAATTCGGCTAGTTTACCAACTCTAATAGGAATAGATAGTGGTTGGATTTCATGTCTCAGAATTCCTGTTTATTTTAAACATCCCATGGGCAGCTACAAAGTCACATCCTCTATCCACTTTTTGTCCTTCGAAATCAGCCCCTAAGGCTGTCTATTTATTAACATTATAATTAGTTGTTTAATTTAATTTAATGACATGAAGACGAAGTAAAACATGATGGATTATTAAAAATGCACCACTAATTATTTTCTATTTTTTTGCCGGCCAACAACCTATTTTCCATTGGACCAAGAACTTGTTAAACTAATAACTAGTGTCAAGGTCAACCAAGTTGTTCACTTCGGGAGTTCAAATCCAGTGTATTTATTCTATTCAAATCAACTAAACTCTAAAATCTAAACTATAGGCGGTGTTGTCACAGTGGTTAATTGACTTGTTTCGGTGAGGCTTACCACTTAAATGTCGATGGTCCATTCCTCTCATGAGTAGCAATTTTTTCTTGGCACCATCTCACCTCAGGCAAACGCGTGAGAGGGGCTAAAATGTAGTCAGATTTGTTGGGGTGCAGACAATCTTCAGCAGTGGTTTATTCTAGGGGTGCGACTTTAGGAGCATCCCGGACTGCAGCGAAAACGATATTTTTGGACCTCAGTAATTTCAGTCATAGGACCTGACCTATTTATTTAGCAGTTTGCTCATAATTAGGGTTATCAGTTTTTAGAGAAAAAATAGAGAGAGGAGAGAGAAAACGCATCTCAGAGAGATTGTGAGAAGACTTGTACTCTTGATCGATTTCATAGTGGACTGGTGTGGCTCCCGTGGTTTTTCTTCGCGTTGAGGTTTTCCACGTATATCTTGTGTCTCGTTTTTCTTTCCAGTTTTCATTACGCACAATAAACACGATTGTTTATTTTCATTCTGTGATTCATTGTTCTCAAGATCCGTAGGGGTGTTGTGAGATTGAACATGTGTTCCGAAAATCCTAACACGACTCATTGAGACACTCTTTATTTCCAAAAAAAAAAAACTCTAAATCTAACACTTGAATTGATAAGATTTTTTTATGATTGGTTAGAAAACATTAGATTCTGGTACAATATAATTTGGTATATTGTCTATGTACTTGTTCTGGTATATTGTTAAGAAATATTGTCCGATATTGATTAGGAGAGGAATGTGTGATCACTTAATATATGCTGAGACCTCTCCACTCAATGCCAATTGGTTTTGAGTTTGATGTTTCCACATGGTATCAGAGCATGACCCATTCCACTCCACATTAAAAAAATAAAAATAAAATAAATTCACCATCCACACCCCATGACAGACCAGCAAAAAGATTGCACGATCATAGGACCCAAAAAGTGGTCACACGTGACAGACCTCAAATGCGGCAGCACGTGAGGGGGATGTTAAGAAATATTATCCCACATTGCTTAGGAGAGGAATGAGTGATCACTTAATATATGCTGGGACCTCGAGATGGATATAGAATTTCCACATGGTATCAGAGCGGGGCGTATTCCACTCCACATTTAAAAAAAAAAAAAAACTACGATGACAAACCAGCAAAAAGGCTGCACGATGATAGGACACAAAAAGTGACCACACATGACAGATCTCAAATGCGGCTGCACGTGAGGGGGGTTGTTAAGAAATATTGTCCCACATTGAATATGAGAGGAATGAGTAATCACTTAATATATGATGAGACCTCTCCAATCAATACCAATTGGTTTTGAGTTGGATGTTTCCACGTACATAGCATTCCTTAAAATAAGATATGATGTCAACTTTATTGTTTTTTTTATGTCATTCTGGTTGAGTTTATCTCTGAAAGGCTTTAACTTGGGTAGCTTGTAAGAAAAATTACCAATTAAGTTAAATATACCTTGTACTATCTTCACGTTTGCACCAAGTCAAGCACTAGAATGCTTGATGATGAGGCAATTATCAAGTGAGCCTATTGCTAAAAGAGTCTTTTGTCCTCACAAGTCATCAGTACCAGCATCACAAAATTAATATCAAGCATGACTCGTCATGGGTTTGTTTAAGATCATTACGATGAGGTGCACTTGAAATTGCGTGACCGTATGCTGAGATGCATACCAATTTATATACGTACAAAACATGTATTCAATCGTTTGATAAGATCCAAAGTAAAATTAATCCCCTTGCATTTGTCCTTGCACAAAATTTTACTACGGTAACGTGAACATGGACAAGAAAAAGATTGTATAAATATAAAAAGGAGAGCGTAAAATCATTTCTAAGAAAAAAAAACCCATTTCAAAATTAATCTACAATATTCTCCTAATAAGTGATTACTAGTTACCTAAAAATGGCAGGCAATGAGCATCAACAGATCGATTTGGAAGAAGTTCAGTCTTTGTTGTAGCTAATCAAGCTGAATAGGTACAAAGTTTTGGATCATATTAATTAAATTCGAAAGCATGTCAGTGTCTTAGTGCAACACGTTTGGCATAAATAATCTCACAAAGAGACAGAGAGAGAGGCTAAAGAAGAAGACACCTAAAAGAGGTTAGAGAAAAAGACCACATCAAAGCACCAAGAAACGAATGGAAACACCACCTGCCAACAGTCGGTAGTGCCCATGTGGAGAAACTACTTTTTAATGAAATGGTGACATCATGTGGCGCGCCAACATGGTATTACGGTTCCATACAGCTCGGGGCCCAAGGCCGAGATGGCAGTGCTGAGTGTCCAGCCAGCTCGCCCCCGGGCCGCACACCGTTCACACACGGCATCCCATGCAGGGATGGAGCCAGATGGAGGGTCAGTAGGGGCGGTCGCCCCTGTAAGAAGAAAAAAAACCCTCTAGTTTTATATAGGAAAAAAAATAATTTCCTTTGAATTATATACTCTCGCGACTGCAAAGTATTTTGGAAAAAAAAATTCACCCTTGCATAGTGAAATTCCTGGCTCCGTCTCTTATCCCGTGGGTGAAACCGTGATACCACGTGGTGTCACCGTTTCACTAAATACTCTCTTGCCCATGTGAGTCGGGTATCTTATGTTTCATGTTTGTTGCCATATCCAAAGATGGTGGAAAAGTTTTTGGGAAAATTAAAGTTGGACAAGAAAAATATTCTTGACTGCCATTAGACGCAAGAGAGAGAAATAATTTAACCTTTTAAAAAATGGATAAAATTGGGAACTTTGAGTTCATCTGTTATGAAAACAACCGCATCTAGGTAGAAATATTAGCAATCAAACTAATTCACCTAAACTTTGCTGGAGCAAATCTCGAAGAGTTTGTTAGGTGGTCGAGGCCTAGGACTTAAAAATTTGTTCTCTTTTAAGGTTCAAGTTTGAAATCTCAAAAGTGCTACAGTATGAGGCAAGTTCATAAACTTGTTTGATCCGGCTTTAAATTGCTCCTGGCTAGTGGACGATGATACCGATCCCATAGATTAATCATGATACGCATAAATCATAAAATACACTTATCTATTTTTCTTGGGTACGTACCTAACAATTATTCCATCTAACAACAGTATCTATACGTTTCATGGTAAATCTATTTCAAGTGATAAAGAACGATTATAACTTGGTTCATAATGAAAGTTTGGTGCCCCTAACCCCTTTTAACTCCTAGCATATTTTGCATGATATTTTTTGTTTTTCCATCAAGAAACAATTAAATGATGCAGTCTTACAAATTTACATAAAAATAATTGTTCGATGGGATTTAAGTTATATAGTATCTCACAAAATGTGCACCACATACTACTCTTTGATCGTATTTCAAGACAAGGCTAATTTTTATGTCTCTTTTTCCTCATAGAATAAGTCGGCATCAACATCATTGATGCCAACAAAATAATTTTTGCACGCAATTTTATTTTAAGCGAAGTATAAAAGTATATATATATCCTGTAGTGTACTTTGAAAATTGTATAGTGTACTTTGAAGTTTTAGGGGTTAAATTTAGATACAAAAATGGAGATTTTTTTGTTGGATTTGATGTGGTTAGTGAAATACCTCTAAACTTGCTTTTTGATTAAAAAGCGAACTCTGAAATTAAGTTTTGGAAACTCGTGGACTGAAGATGCTCTAACCTCTACAATTCCTAACAAATTTAAATATTTTGCATGATATTTATTTTTTGTTAAAGAAACAATTAGATGAGTCTTACAAATTTACACAAAAAGAATTGTTTGATTGGATTTAAGCTACCACACAAAATGCGCACCTTATACTTTTGTTTGATCGTATTTAAAGACAAGGCTAAACTATTATCTTGAGTTTGGCCATTGAGCTTTTTATGTTTTTTAATATTTGCCCTAAAGATTTTATAATTCAACTTATGTTGCCCGACGCATTAACTGTGTTCGGAAAATTTTATCCTAAACTCCCCAGTAATTCCCCATTATTCCTTCTTTTATAGTATGTTTTATCTTACAGTATATGTTAATTTCTTATTGGAAACTTCATAATTAACTCCTTATTTATATCATAGAACATGTCGTTGATACTAAGAAAAATGATTTTTGCACGCAACTTTATTTTAAATAAATTCTAAAATTATCCTGTTGTATACTTTAAAAATTGTGTCGCGTATACGAGTACAAGTTTTTGAGATGGTTTATACTAACAAAATAGTGTGCGGAATTTATTTCTCAAGAAAAAATAAGGCCCTATTCCGCTAACTCAAAAAAATAAAAAAACCAGTTTATTCCTAAAACCGAGACAATCACTCTCTCACAATACGTAACACAAAAATTCATGAAAAACCAAAAAATCAAAAAACTCTTTTAGCGGAACACCCCATAATAATAACGAAATGAAATGTCACAAAATTGATGGGGGCATTCCCGTCATTAAGATTTATAACGAATCTTTGTCATACTACCGCCAGATTCCATTTCAAAAAAATTCAAAAAGCCCAAACGCTCTCACATGACTCCTTCAACTCACTGAGTCAATTTTATATTCGCCATGACGTCTAATTAGGTTGAGAGAGAGAGAGAGAGAGACCAGTGGAAAGCTTCAGAGAGAGACAGAGATCGAATTTTTTTTTAAAGTAAAACGTAATAAAAGAGACAATTTCCCCATTACATTAACTTCTGATTGTGATGCCATTTAGTATTTCTTCCATTTCTAGGGTTAAAGAATTGATTTGTTTTTCAATCATGAGTTCCTGCAAATCAAAGCAACGGCTCTGATCAATCGATATCTTTGATTGCAATCCACGGCCCCACCAGAATTAACCCAACTCACCCTCCCCACAAACTACCCTGTTTCTCTCTCTCTCTCTCTCTAAAACCCTCTCTCACACTCTTCAAATGGCTTCCAAGAACCAGAACAAGCCTCCAGTTCCCCACGCTCCTACTCCCCCTAGCCCTTCAAATGTAAGCTTATTTTTTACATTCCTGATTTCTTTCTTTCTTATGATCTGTTCTTTTGGAAAATTGGTTTCCCATTTGATTAAATGGGAATCCCATAAAATCAACCGACTTTCATTTGCTAAAATGGGTTGATTTTATGGGATTCCTATTTTATCAAATGAGAAACTAGAGGAAATTTGTGGGTTTTGAATTTCTATGTGAAGTTTATTTTGGGTTTGTAAAGTGTTAGGTTACTTTTTGAACTAAGGATTTGGAGATTTTGAATCTTTTTGTGAAGTCTGTTGTGGGCTTGTAGAGTAAGATTTGTGGGTTTTGAATCTTTTTGTGAAATTCGTTGTGGTTTTTGTAGAGCAAGTATTTGGTTGATGAGGTTTCGGTAGATAAGCGGCAAAAGATCGGTTCCAAAATGGTGGGGCCGGCAAACGGCAGTAGAACCAGGCTGGCCTTTTCGGTTGTCAACGGCGGCCAAGATCTCTCTATGGCCGGCGGGCCAGGTCCAGGTAGCAATGCGGGTTCGGAATGTGGTAGTATCGAGTTTACAAGGGAGGATGTTGAGGCCTTACTCAATGAGAAGATGAAAACAAAGAACAAATTCAATCTTAAGGTAATTGGGTATTTTAGGATTTTGCGATTCAAGTTAATTTCATTGATAGAACCACTATGACGGGGTTGTTTTCCATTGATTGAATCATGAAGTTTTTGCACTCAAGTATTGGATATGTGTTATTGGGTTTCGAGCTTCAACTTAATTTCAGTGATAGATGTCTTATTGTGTTTAGTTAAACAAGCATTTGTTATGTTTTTAGGAAAAATGTGACCAAATGCTGGAGTATATTAAAAGGCTTAGGCTCTGTATAAAATGGTTCCAAGAGCTTGAAGGGAACTATTTCTCGGAGCAAGAGAAGCTAAAAGATTTGTTAGAAATGGCGGAGAAGAAATGCACCGATATGGGTAACGACTGATTTCTTATGATTTACCGGAGTTCATGGAAAATTTCAACAGGTCGTATATGTGGTTAATTTGCTCTCTATTTAGAAATGCTAATGAAGGCTAAGGAAGAGGAATTGAATTCAATTATTTTGGAGCTGCGGACAAATTATGCTTCTTTGCAAGAGAGATTTATGAAGGGAGAATCTGATAAGTTGGTAAGACTGGTAGAATTATTATTTCCATTTTCTTAGTCGCTTGCTGTGAAGAATTTACATTGTGAATTTGACAATTAGGCTGCAATTGAATCTCTGGCAAGTGAGAAAGAGGCTAAAGCTGCTGCAGAAAAATTGCAAGCTTCTCTCTCTGAGGAACTTCGAATTTCTCAAAGAGAGAACTCAAGCGCCAATCAGAAGGTAATGGAAAGAGATGTGATTTCAAATTTAGTAAATGATAATTTATCTCCTTTCATTGTCCAGAAATCACGTCATCATGTCCTCATTTGTGTTTGTTTGGTTTGCAGATTTCTTCACTTAATGATATGTACAAGAGATTGCAAGAGTACAACACTAGTTTGCAACAATACAATAGTAAGCTCCAGTCAGAGCTTGCTACAACCAATGAAACCCTTAAGCGTGTTGAGAAAGAGAAAGCTGCCGTAGTCGAGAATCTCAGTACCTTAAGGGGTCATTATACTTCCTTGCAGGATCAGCTTACAACATCTCGAGTAGGTTTCCTACATAGTCCAATTTTTTGGCAACATACGCAGTCATTTTTTTCATTCTGATTTCTCGGTACTGCCCTTAATGTGTTGTAGGTTAACATGTATGGGCCTTGATTTGTGACTTTGTGTCTGTGTCAAAATTCACAGCCTTGCAATCAGTAGGACTCATAGAGGAATGTGAAAATGGTAAATATAGCAAATATAGTACATTGTTCTATTCGAATCAAACTACATGGGTCTAAATGTCTAATGGTTGCTTCTGGTTCAGATTTTACTTTCTTTGTCTCTAGATCCGTGCAATCTGGCATCTATCATCCCTAGGAACTTGTAACTCTATGTTGAGTCTGGACAGGAAATTGGTTTTCTTGGACAAGGTGTGGTTATGTAGCTGATTCTCCATTCAACTTGATGATCTCAATTGCCATGCTGGGATCAGATTGTGGTTTGTGGATGGTTATTATTTGGAGATGTCCTCTCATTTTTAATTCCTTACTGTACTATGTTTAGGTTTCTCAAGATGAGGCTGTGAAGCAGAAAGAAGCACTTACGAATGAAGTAGGGCGCCTTAGGGGAGATCTGCAGCAAGTGAGAGAAGATCGTGACGGCCAATTGTCACAAGTACAGGCCTTGACAGATGAAGTGTTCAAATATAGAGAATTTAGTGGAAAATCCTTAGCTGAGTTGGACTCCCTAACATTAAAGACAAACGAGTTGGAGGTTTGTTTTTCTACCACTTTATTTTTTCTCGAACACATGTTGTATCTTCATAGATTAACTTCTACATTATGTTTTTGTTTAACAGGCAAGATGTGTGTCTCAAACTGAGCTGATACGAACATTACAAGATCAACTTGCGATCGCTGAGCAAAAATTGCAGGTATCCTATGGAATCTTGGGTTTCTGAAAAGACGAGTTACTAGTACAAGGAACACGTTTGGTTTGTTGTCTTATGCTAGCTACATCTTCTAATGACTTTCATATTATGTCTCAGATGTCTGATGTATCTGCATCGGAGACAAAAACAGAATTTGAAGAACAAAGAAAACTTATTCATGAATTACAAAGCCGTCTTGCGGAATCAGAAGTGAAAATTATTGAAGGAGAGAATCTACGTAAAAAGTTACATAATACAGTATTGGTAAGGTTTTTTATTTGCAACATATTCTCTGGGTGATAAGCAAACATTTTGTCATTTTCACAACTAAACACTTTTCTGCTGCAGGAATTAAAAGGTAACATCCGCGTTTTCTGTAGAGTGCGACCTTTGTTGCCTGAAGATGGTGCCAATGCGGAACCAAGAGTATTTTCTTATCCCACAGCACTTGAAGTGGTTGGACGAGGCATTGATTTGATACAAAATGGTATTCTTCTATTTCTTTACTAAAAAATTATCAATAAAGAAGTTCAGGATGTCATTCTTTCATTTTATGCATGCTATGATCTCACTTCATTTTTTTGTTTTCATCAGTACAAAAACATTCTTTCACATTCGATAAAGTGTTCATGCCTGACGCCTCACAAGAGGAGGTTTTTGTGGAAATCTCACAGCTTGTACAGAGTGCTCTTGATGGTTATAAGGTGATTTATTGCCTACTTTTACTAGTTTACTCCAATTATTATAACAACACAAATTAGGGTAAAAATTATTAGGAGCGTTAGATAACCAATATTTATTTACTTGTTTATGATTGGAGTATGTTTTGTATTACGAGACACATGTAAATGTGCAACATGGGTATGTCGATGCAACAAAAGCTAAGAGTAGGAAACAATTACAATACTAAATGTAATCAAGTTGATTAATGTTCTTAACTACATACAAGAATTTACTAACACATTTAAGGAATATGTCAGAGTTTAACGCCATCAAGTAAAAGAACCCACATGCCATGTTCACATTATGCTAACTTCATGGGGTATGAAAGTGGATGGGAAAAGTATTTTGCACAAACTGGTTACAACAGGGGTATATAAATTAGAATTTTTAAGAAAAAGTTCAGATAAATCATGCAGTGCAGTGCACCAGTAGCTGAATCAACATGTTTTCTCGAGTACCCAAGCTTGATAGGGTTTGTATGAGGAGCCTAGATTACTCAAATTGTAGATATATTTCCTACTTCAACTGGTGACATATTCTAACCCATGTTTGGATACCACTGTACGATTATCATTATTACTCGAATCTTTGGTTGCAAGGAATTGTCAGCCATTGTCTTCTCAACTCGGTCTAAGACTTCTTAGATTTTGCTTTCCTTTTTCTCTTTTTTTTTTTTTTTGTAAATTTTGAGTTTCCCTTTTCACTCTACAAGTTTTTACATATTTTGATACTGGTGCTACTATCTTGCATTCATCATGGATCATTTTGTATGTGTAACTTGTTCGAGCTCATAAAGAATGATAATGGTTAAACTTATTCCCCCTGCAGGTCTGCATCTTTGCTTATGGCCAAACTGGCTCTGGTAAAACATATACTATGATGGGCAGTCCTGGAAGCCCAGATCAGAAAGGGCTGATACCCCGCTCTTTAGAACAGATATTTAAGACCAAGCAATCTCTTCAACAGCAAGGATGGAAATATGATATGCAGGTGTGTAATAAGTTTGCCTTCTAGTTTACCCTCTGTGATGACATTTTACCTGGATGTGCTTATGATGATGGTTTCTTTATGTTGGTTCTAACAACATTTGTAGGTGTCGATGTTGGAGATTTACAATGAAACTATACGTGATTTATTGCCAGCCAATCGATCATGTTCTGATATGTCGCGAACAGAGAATGGTGTTGCAGGAAAACAGTACACAATTAAACATGATGCAAATGGAAACACTGTTGTCTCCGATCTAACCATTGTGGATGTTCGTAGTAGTAGAGAGGTTTCTTATCTTTTAGATCAGGCTGCACAAAGCAGGTATCCATCACGTATATGATCCTTCGTTTACTTCTTTTACTTTTGAATCTGATTGAAACAGTCCATGTACCTCTATTCAACCTGTATTTGTTCTTATTTAGGTCTGTAGGCAAGACCCAGATGAATGAGCAATCTTCACGAAGTCATTTTGTCTTCACTCTGCGGATATCAGGTTATAATGAGGTATTAACACTCGTTGGACTTGGCACTTCAAGCGCACACAACGATACATGTGGGCCCTGCAGTTAAAACACACAGCATAGACATGCCAATCAATGATTAAAGCTGTTCTTTATTTTGTAGGGCACTGACCAACAAGTACAAGGTGTTTTGAATCTTATCGACCTTGCTGGTAGTGAGCGTCTCTCTAGGAGTGGGGCAACCGGTGACCGGCTGAAGGAAACTCAGGTAATAGAGCAAACGATTATAAGTTGATTTATAACCAATCCTGTAACCTCTGTCCAAAGTTGAAATTCCCTATGTTACTTTTTGTTGGTATGCAGGCCATTAATAAGAGTTTATCATCTCTAAGCGACGTCATATTTGCCTTGGCAAAGAAGGAGGACCACGTCCCATTTAGGAACTCAAAGCTCACATATCTTCTCCAGGTAAACGCTTCAAAACAGCAGTGCCATTCTGTTACATTATTATTATCCCTTTAGAAGCTTCAATTTGGTATCCTTAGGGGGCAATATAGTGATTGCGAAAATGACAGTAGAAGTCCTTAGAGCTAGTCTTGAATGAGATACTAGACTATAAGTGTAGCATGCAGATTACGTTAGAATCCTCTTCATTCTGGAATTCTGCTAGAGAATTGAACGTGTTCTTTCACTTTTTTCCAAAGCCAGTCAACGATACTATACACATCTGCTGTTATTCCAGTGGCTACCATGACTTGCTTCGATTTGTTTTTTCTTTTTATGATCATGATTTTATCTTATTGTCCCCATACTTGTTGTAGAGACATTAGGTAACATGTGAGATTACCATCTAACCTAGACAAGGCCTACTAAAGATTATACTGTTGCATTTGGATTTCTCCAGTTCAAATATGTGCACTATGTTGTTCGGTGGAAGTGAGGCTAAAATATGCAAGTGGATAGACTATGAATCCATATTGCGAAGAATTAAACAAGAAACATGTTTTACATAAGGGCTCCTGGCTCCTGCTATAGATTTCTCTTTATTTCTCTCTTTTTCTGTCAGCTGTCAATTTCATGTTTATTTGGTATCTTGATATCTTCTGATGGGTCAATGGTTTAATCAGCCTTGCCTAGGTGGGGACTCAAAGACTTTGATGGTTGTCAATGTTTCTCCGGATCCTTCTTCAGTGGGAGAGTCTCTTTGCTCACTTAGGTTTGCAGCAAGAGTTAATGCTTGTGAGATTGGGATTCCTCGGCGTCAAACCAACAACGTGCGGTCTTTAGATTCTCGCTTGAGCTTCGGCTAATTTTTACGAAGTAGTGTTTTCTGTTTTTATTCGATAAAATCTTTTTCCTTTTGTTTGATCTGCGTGGTTTAATTATCAACCGAAGCATAAAAGCAACCTTAACATACGCTTGTTGCTTTGTAATCTGTATAGAGAAGAGATGATTGGGCTTGTATTAGTGATTTTCAGTTGCCCATTGAATCATAGAATTTGTATTCATGACGATCCAACCACGAGTTTGATACTAACTCTGGTTTGCTGTCCTACAGCAATGCCTTATTGCTTCTTTTGGTTAAATCAAACTATAGGATCATTATTGTTTCATTATTTGCAATTTCACTCCAATCAAGCACCTTGAAATATGAGGCATAATTCGGTTTGACATGTTTGTGGATTGGGGCCTTTCAGTTATTTCTCGGTTGATGTCTTAACTGGGTTCAGGCTGCAGATGATTTACCCCCAGTTACATCTTCTGTGGGTGAGTTTCCGAGTAGATTTTATCTAAAAACTTCATCACTTGATAAAAGCTTAGCAAAAGATTTTATCACTTTTTGACAAAAATCAACTAAAATCAAGTGTAGATTTTATCAAGTGAGACAAACATGTGATTTTATCTCACTTTGATAAAACTCCCTAAAATAAAAAATCTCATTTTATCTCATAAAATCTACTCGGAAACTCACCCTGTATTACTACTACCTACCGCGGCTGCTAGCACAGAGTAACATGTCAAATACCACTATTGAGTCGGATTCAAGTGTGGCAGCGAGGCTGATCAATGAACTGTTGAAAACCATGCACAAAGCAACATAATCAAGGATGCTCTTCTCGTTCGAATGGGAATGAAACTGTCCCACATTTATAGAGGAGCTAATGAGTATGCCGATCAAAAAAATGAGTATGCCGATCATTTGGCTTGGTTAAGAGCAGAACAGGAGGAAGACCTGATCATTTCTGACAACATGCCCATCTCTATAAGAGTTTATGATGAGGGATTTAGGGATGGCAATTCAACCCGCCCTATCGGGTAGGGTTTTTTCTATTTTTTTGGGGGTAACGGGTAGGGGCAAGGGTGATTTTAGAAAACCCGCCATAATTATATATGTATAATTATATTTATAGTCTTATATGTATATATGAAATTATATTTTCTCGCTTTAATGGGCGAACAACCCAACCCTTGGAACATACTACAGCCCCAGGTGGCGAAGAGCCGACATCGAGGTTCTTTCCGATCTCTTCGCATTTCACCGCTCCACTGGAAATTCCCTTATATGCACCTAATTTTATTTGTATTCTTAACTAAAATACAACATTAAATAGTAAATTTTGGTTAAATTGTAGTAATAGTTATTTTGTGAACTTTTATCATTTGTGCTCACTAATATTGGAGTCTAAAATATATGGTAAACCCGATACCCAATAAGGGAGGGGGCGGTACCCATAAATTACTCAGTCGGATTAGGGGCGGGTTAGAGGTAGTTCGAGAATTTTAGGGTTAGGGCCGGGATCATCAAAACTCGCCCCGTTGCCATCCCTAGGATTGCCTGAATTGTAGTAATAGACTAATTTGCTGGCTTTTATGGTCCGTAATCCACGCTACTTAATGCTCGCACCTATGTTGCGAAATATTTATTTTGCTTAGTTAATAGTTAGACTCTGAAGTACCCCAAAGAAAAAGGAGTTAGTACCAGAGTCTCGCTGTGGTTTCACTCTTAGCCTTAGCTAGAGTTTTTAGCCTTCCATAGAGAAAACAAGAAACTGAATAATGAAAAGTGGCAAAAGATTCTCCCCTTCTAGGCTTTCCATTTATAATAGTAGGCTCACTAAAATAAGCAATCCCAAAAAATCATCCAGTTAATTTTATGGAATTTTTCATAAAATCTTATTACAAACCCATAAGGTTAGGACAAGCAATGCAACTTGACAAACGACCAAGTCTCTTTGTATCATCAAGAATACAATTTGGCAGCTGGCCAAAGATCATATCCTTATGTATCCAAGAATTGGCTGAGGTAGAAGTGAAAACCTAGAGCTTCTCTCTCTAAACTTTTCTCTCCCACAGCCGCCTAACTAGGGTTTTCCGCCTGGGGGGGTGGAGCGGCTCCTCCTCCTCCCCCCGGGCCCTCCCATTCTCCTCTTCCTCCCTCTCTCTTCATCCCTCCTCCCTTCCATCTTCCTCTCTCTCTTGCGGCTTCTCCCCTCACCATATGGTTTGGATCTGACGGCGACCGCAGTGTTGGCTGCGGCTACTATTCCTAATGGTGTGTCGGTACGGCTGCCCTTCGCGCCGGTTTCCTTGCTGGAGGATCTCGGTTTTGGCCTAACGGGTAGCGGTTGGGCTGTTTCCAGGTGGTGGGGTCCCGTGGCCTCTGGTGGCGGCGGAGGCGGTGCTCCTGGGCGGCGGTTCATTTTGTTGGTGCTCTCCGTGGTGCTGATGGGAGTGTTTCGTGTGGTCCTTGGGTGGTGGAGGCTCGTTTTGGTGATGCGGCAGTGGATAGCTCCGGGTGTTTGGGGTGGCGGCTTGGGTGGATGTGTTTAGGGTTTTTTTGTTGGGCCTGGCCCTTTGTTTGTTTTTTGTTTCGTGTCTTTGGTTGGGCTTTGCCCTTGTTTGTATTTTGTTTCGTGTAGTTTGCTCTTTGGCCTGTAGTGGAGTAGCGGTGGAGCGCAGGGACGGCGGTGGGGTTGCCTTGCGCGTAATTCCTCGGCGTCGAGGGTGACCTTGGAACCTTAGTCTGATGACTTGGGTTGATCTTTGTGTTTTGTTGTTGTTTCGGCTTTTGAGTTGTATTCTGTACTTTGAATTCCGACGAACCAAAAAAAAAAATGTATCCAGGAATTGGAGGCATCAGACGAGTTTTTGATGATTCTGGGTTTTCATATCTTATTAGTCTGCTTTGGCTAAAAAAATCAAATTGGTTTTTTTTTTTTTTGTCTTTATTCATTGGTTTTTTGCATTTGTTAGTTTTCCATCGCTTTTTTGAGGTTTATTGGTTTGTCTCGACAAGAAAAATTTTAAAAAGTATAAAATTATTAACCAAACTCAATTTTTTGTAGATAAAGACAAATAATCCAATGAACCACAGAAATTTGGATTATTTTTGTCATTAGTGAATTTTTTTAAAAAATTGATCATAGTTTTATAATTTTTACGTTCCTCTCGTCTAGACAAACCAATAAACCACAAAAAACCAACGCAAAACTAACAAATGTAATTTTTTTTTGAATAAAGACAAAAAAATAAACTAGTCTGATTTTCTTTTTTATAGCCAAAACAGGCCTAAGTATGAAAATCATGATGGATGTGAGCGCAATTACTTCTCTTTGGAACATCGACCACAGTTACTCAGGATTGATTCCAATGGTCCAACCAATCAAGGGATTCACTTTTTAAAAAAAATTAGGCCAATTTTTGTTTTTTTTTGGGGTCATTCGTCATTCTTAATCTATTACATGGGGAGGGGGAATGCGACTCGATCCCGGAATGCAGTGTGGGACGTTCAAGAGCTCTATCGCATAAGCTAGCCACCACTTGCAAATTAGGCCAATTCAAAGAGGCCAAAAACGTGGGACCTCGGATATAACTTGATCGATGTATCGAACCATAAAAATAAAAGGGTAAAATCGTCAACAAGTGACGCGGTAATTACTTGTCCAAATGGGTGTGTTTAGACCAGCAAGAGAGGACCAATTATTATTAGTTATTAACTAAACATCCCCCAAACTGACAACCAACCAGCAAATTGCAAGGCAAGCTTTTTCATTGACTCAGCTTATTTTTTAGACAAACAACTGGAATTTTGTTATACAAGCCATGACCAGTAGATATTTCAAAGGAGGAATAATTAAAATAAA
The DNA here is from genome assembly GCA_036023075.1 of Gaultheria prostrata. NCBI lineage: Eukaryota > Viridiplantae > Streptophyta > Magnoliopsida > Ericales > Ericaceae > Gaultheria > Gaultheria prostrata. The sequence goes on along the minus strand of JAXBDA010001902.1, from coordinate 5,683 downwards.
GATTTTTTTTTTTGCTGAGATTAAAATAAATATATTTCTTGGCATAAGTATATTAAAAATAATGCATGATACTCCAGAGGAGTTGGCAAAGTGATTTTGCCTTGAGACTTAGGAGTTTGCTCCCACCTAAAGTCTTAGTTTCGATTCGTCTTGCCAGCGAACTCTTGGGGCCACTGGGAGTTATGACTAGTAGTTACTTCCAGGGCTCCGAAATTAGTCTTGGTGTGCGCAAACTGGTCCAGACAACCGGTTATCAAAAAATAAAAAAAATAATGCGTGATTAGAGAAGGTATATATTCTGGATAGGTGAGAAAAAGTTGTTGTCAAAGAGGGTCCTACCTCAAGCAATTCAATCTCATCTCAAACAAATTCTATGAATTTTAATGCCCATAAAGTATCTATTTCCCATCCTATATTTGCTGGCCAAACCTTTCTATAAATAACATCCTCTCATACAAAATTATACAAAGAAGGGGTGGAGAAAAAGTAGAAGAAATGGCAGAAGAGCAGCTTGTGAAAACCAGGGTTGTCAAAATAAACTCTGAAGAAATATGGAATTCCTTCATCACTCAAGCTAAAAACCAAGGCTGCCCGGTACGTAATTCCGTTTCTTGTGCTGTTAATATTACTGTACTGTGGTTACTAGTTAGGGGTGCATACGAGCCAGGCTTTGTAGTATTCATGCTCGGCTCATTTGCTAAATGAGCCAAAAACTCGAACTCGATCTCGAACTCAGCCTAGCTTATTCACTTAACGAGCCTCTGTAAATAAGCAGAGCTTTTTCAAGCTACGTCAAGCTTTATAGTTGAGCTGGGCTCGTCTAAACGAGCCGAGCCGAGCCGAGCCCCAATTTGGCAGCGAGCAATTTTGTTCTTTTTCAGCCTTAATTCTTGTATTATACTTGCATCAGAGATGAAAATTAGCTAGTAATCCATTTTGCGTAAGGCTTTTTCCTTCTTCTGTATTGCAGGTTATAGTGCATTTTACTGCTGCCTGGTGCATGCCTTCTGTTGTCATGAAACCAATTTTTGAGAACCTGGCCTTAACCTACCAAGATATGCTATTTCTGGTGGTGGATGTCGATGAAGTTAAGGTAATCTCATCTCATCATATTTAATTGAGAACCACATGAACTTGACACAGGTTTTCGGGTACATATCGGAACCACGACTCTTAATCACGGCACAATTTCGCAAGGTCCATCACTAAGTATACGGAAGCCACAAGTGTTTTCGCTGGTCAAGAATCGTGGGACGTGCAAACATGTATTCATGACGTCCCACTGAATAATTTTTCATACATTTCACGTGGGCCAAAATGATACCCAAGTCTTGGACTACTCTTTTTTTTTGTTATCCTCATATCCAATTATTATTCGGTGGGCCCCACAATTAGACATTGTAACAGATGAAATACTAATTCCAAATTTGCAATTGGTCTCTATCTGGACATCCAGTACAGATTTTCTGTGGGTGGGTTGAGACGTGCGTTACCGACTTGGGACATATCGGATTGTTCCGGAAATTGATTTTATTATGTTTTACGGTACATGTTATTTTCTCACAATACATCAACTCAAAATGCCAACTAATTAAGCCAGTTGCTGACTTAGGTCAATTTCTAAAACAATCCCGACTCCACAAATATCAGTGATGGATAAGGGGGTGGGGAACAAAGTGGCGGTGCCAAGACCACGCAATAATTTTTGGCTACACATCATTCTTATATAAAAATGGATTGGACGTTCAACTATTGTAGAGAAGTCTAAGGGATTGGACATTCAACTACTGTAGAGAAGTCTAACACTCTAACCCATATCAATAAACCTATCATTAAATTCCATCATCATAGTCATGAATAATTTTTGATTGGTTGTGCTTAAAGAAGCAAGTACTAAGAGTCTGTTCTACAAAATTATATTTTCAAAACAAACTTATTGCTTTTTACAAGACATGCTATTCTCTCATAATACATAAATTTCAAAAGTTAACTTAAACCAGTTTCACTGACTTATTTAGTTTGTGGAACAACCCATTAAGTGTTATACAGGGGGTGTTCCACTAACTAGTTTTCAGAAAAAAATTGGCTTTTCACGGGTTTTTATATGATGTATTGTGAGAGAATGACTTGTCTTGGTTTTTGGAAAAAATTATTTTTTTCTAAAAACTGGCTTTTTACGGTTTTTTATGTGATGTATCGTGAGAAAATGACTTGTCTTGATTTTTGGAAAAAAATATTTTTTTTCTAAAAACTGGCTTAGTTGAACACCCCGTAACTTTGTTTATATATATAATCAGGAGGTAGCCTCAAAGATGGAGATAAAGGCCATGCCCACCTTTGTGTTGATGAGGGAAGGAGCTCAGGTGGATAAGCTTGTGGGTGCAAATCCAGATGAGATAAGGAAGAGAATTGCTGGTTTTCTCCATTAATTTCCTTCGATCCCTTGATATTCCATGAGTTCGATTCTTATTGTGGGGTGATTCATCACTTTGGCAATTTCATAAGTTAAATAAGTTGATGAAAAGATTGTAATCAGGATTTGCAGTGTGCTTGACAGATTGTTGTACTTGTGAAGTTTTCTGAAACCTCAAGCATTTTGTCATGTAAAAATGTTTGATCAGATAAATGCTTGTTAATTAATCTGATTGATATGTTTGAGATTACCTTCTTTAATTATTTGCTTCAACAACTGTTGTAACTTGTCTGGACAAGACTCTATGCCGGCACCTAATGTTGGTCTGCCTTGGCAGGTGTGTCTGGAGTCGGTCAGCCTGGTAGTGCTTGTAGGTGTACTCTTGTCAGATGTTAGTAGTTTTGGTTCATTCCTGTGGTCTGTGATGTAATTTTTTGCCTTCGGGCTTTGAATGAGAATCTATCGACTAGTTTCAAATGTTTGCTCTTACCTTCCGTCCATAATTTCTAACTCTTTCCGTTTAGCTCCAGATCCAACACATTCGACCTTCAACACATGAAATACAAATAACGTGTTCAAGTCTCCAAATGGCATTAATTAGGAACTTAACAAAAAAGAGAAATTGAGGAGCTTAAACACGAATATTTAAGCTCCTATCATAAATAAGTTTTGTATACACAAAACTTGAACCAAAAACAAGAAGTTTTCGGAGTTATATGTTATTATTATTGTTGGATCGAAAAATAGAGTAATCATAAGGAAATAATTTTTGTTCTAGTTAACTTATGGTATATTAAAAGTAGATTATTAAAGAGCAGAGGTCAAAAACATCAAATTGGATTTTCTAAAATAAAAAAAAAACCAATTTGAATTTGTGAGACTTGTGACGCTCCCTCCTAAGAAAGAAGAAATGAAGGTCTTCGATTTTTGTGAAAACCAAACATTTCAAACTTTGAGGTCATTGAAGGATTTATTGATCGTTAATTTTTGAGATTCGAAATTAGTGGATGTGTGTGCTAGTTGATCTGGACATCCAGTTATAAGAAAGATAGGACAACAAAAATTGATTGCTTCGAGGAAAAATCTCTAAAGCCTGTTCAATCATGTGAGAAAAATTTGATTATTATGAGGAGTCAGAGGAGAGAGTGGGAATTGGGATCATGACCAGACTTTTACTTACTAGTAGTATTTTATATTTTGCCATTACACCTTTTGTCTGTCCAAAAAAAAAAAAAGGATTTTAAAAATTAAAATATATGATTGGCTAAAACTTATTGGGGACGAGTCTATCCAAATAACGTTAAATCACTGGCTCATATTGGTGGTGGCGCCATGCCCGTTTCTTGGAACCCATGATGCTGTGACTTTAGGTAGCCTGTTTGGGTGCGGACAACCTTCAGGTGTGGTTTATTGAAAAAGGGTGGGGCGGGAGCCCTCAGGGACACGCACCCCAGACTGCAGTGAAAACGATATTTTTGGAGTTCGGTGTGTAATTTCGGTTATAGGATCCGACCTATTTATTTTGCAGTTAGCATATAATTATGGTTGTCAGTTTTTAGAGAAAAACAGAGAGATGAGAGAAAACGCATCTCAGAGAGATTGCGAGAAGACTTGTAGTCTTAATCGATTTCATAGTGGACTGGTGTGGGTCCCGTGGTTTTTCCTCGCGTTGAGGTTTTCCACGTACATCTTGTGTCTCCTTTTTTCTTTCCAATTCTCATTACGCACGATTATTTCTTTTCGTTTTGTGATTCATTATTCCCAAGATCAGAAGGGGCGTTGTGGGATTTAACAGGTGTTCCGAAAATCCCAACAGCCATTTTCGGACACAACCCGTTAACATTATTTAAAAATATGCATTGGATGCATACAGACTGGACTCGCGTAGTTCTAAAAAGACACGATTGCCATTTGAGTTTCCTTATCGACTCATTAACGCGTACTATGCACAATTAACTTCAATACGACGCATCCGATTTCATCCCAATGCCAATGGAATCGATTTTTTTTTTATATCCTTTCATTAACTCTTTACTCTTTTAGTTGATTATGAAGTATAAAGAGTTGATTATAAGTATACGGTGGTCACCCCTCGTAGTTCTACAGTTACCCTACGGGAGATATTGCCATTGAAAATATGTACACCTTTTTTTTTTTTTAATAGTAATGTTTTTGGAGGAAGAGGAAGAAATTGCATTAAATCAAACACCACAGTACACAAATAAGAACAAATAAAACCTAAAATCTACCAAAACAAGCCTACAACTACAAAAAAAAAAAAAAAAAGCCGGTGCCATCGCCGCCGCTTGCCGTCGGTTGGGAGGCCAGATCGGCCTCCCCTTGGTCTAAAAATCAAGATTCCGGCCGCCCACACTAACCGGAGAGCAGATCCGGCTATGCATGGGAAGTTACCAGTAAATCCAAGAGAGGAAGTGGTAAAGGGGAGTAGAGGAGAGGGACTGGAGGGGCTGGAGGAAGGGGGAAAGGGATGGAGGGGGAGGGGGAGGGGACATGCGGCGGAAGGGGAAACTTCTCCGGCAGCTCTCGCGTCTCTCACTCTGTTTCTCTCTCTACACTCTGCTTTTCTCTCACTCTATTTTAAACTGGCTGTTTTTTTAGTAACATTAACATGTGAATACTTTTCCTTACAATTTTTCAAAAATTTATTGGTGAAATTCCACGGAGACCCCCTCATCTATTCCTCTGGGACACAAAGGTCCCCTAACGTTTAAAAATGCCCAAACACACCCCCTCATCTACTTGAAATGGAAAAAACCTTAACTCTGTTAACGGAATGGTTGAAATGTCCATTATATCCTCATTTATATTATACTCACGCTGAGCGCCCTTTTTCTCACTTCTGCCGTCAATCTAAAAATCATCCAACAACATCTCTCTCTCTCTCTCCAATCCAGCGAGTACTGTGATCCTTGAGGTGGATCGTCGGACGGAGGAGCTCGGATCGAAGACGCCGTGTTGGCCTTGTTCTGGTCGTCGGCCAGCGTGGCTGATTCCATCTACCGTTGAATCTCGTCAACGGCAGTCTAGTACACGTCGATCTCGTGGCAATCGCTGTCGAAGATCATAAGGTCCCTCGCATCCTCCGACGCCGTCAAATCCCACCGCAGGATTATGTTCTCGGCTGATTCGAGTGATGCAGTGACATTTCCCGGCGATTCCATTGGTGTTCAACAAAAAAAGGTTTTGCTTATAATGTAATGTAATTTGATTTGATTTTGTTTTGATTCTTCCCATATGGATCTCGATTCT
>JAXBDA010001901.1:0-48613 GCA_036023075.1 Gaultheria prostrata | reverse complement strand
ACTTTTACAGTTTTGTGAAAAACTGTTAGGATCAAGCCCTTCCCGGTATGTTTTTTTGATGATTTCTCGCGGGGGCCCTTAAAAACACGTTTTAAACACATTGGACGGTTCGGATCATAAAAAAAAATCGGGAACGTGGAGGTCCGGAAGTCCGGAGCCCGGACTAGAAGTGCTCCCTATATATATATATATATATAATTTGCATATATACTGGTAATGCGCGCAAAATACAAGATGTATATATGTATGCTTGTATATAGCAAAATTTGAAATTAGGAATTAGCAGTATATGTATGAATGAAGGTTATATAAGTTGTGAGGTGTTATGTTTTTGCAGACGATTATCTAAACACAGAGTGTAGTCAAAACTTCTTGAGATGCGTGAATAAGTGGAAGAGAAGGCAGAGGATGCCATTTGAGGGGAACACATGCTCAATTGATCAAGTTACTAATGCAATGACCACCGCCATGAATTTTGCCTTAATTGCTGGGAAAGTTGTAAATAAATAACATGATTGATTTCTTATATATGCACCTAGCTGGATAGCTCATTATGGTTAATTTTGAGAGCATTGGAGAAAATATATTACTGTACTATATTGTTAGTTACTTCTTGAAATAATATAATCTTCAGTTTTGCTATTTAATACTACGTGTCTTACCTAATTCGGAAAATGACAACACCTCTTTTTACTTGTGAAAAAATATTGTAACTTACCTAATTCGGAAAATGACACCACCTCTTTTTACTTGTGAAACAATATTGTAAATGAATTGGCTACTAATATGAAGATGATTTTGTAATTTCACATGATAAAGAAGAATAAAAAAGAGTGGTGTTACAAATAAGGGCGGTGTTACGATCATTTTTGCAAGAAAAGTATAAATACAGCAAAATGACAAGAAACGGAAGCAAAGATTACCATAAACAAAAGTACATATAAGCGCAGGAGGATATATGGGATCAACACTAAGTCCAATTTCAAAACGTTGGTCAATGGTAGAGAGAGTGATATAAGGAACCAAAATACTACATTTAATTTCAAGGTACGTAAACCAATTTTCCCTTTACCAGAATTGGCCTCATTAAGCGTTTTAATAGATGAGAGGACAGTTTGTAACGATTTAGAGCATCTCCAACCTACTCATCTATTTTTTTCATCAAATTTTGTTTTTGATGACCTATGTGGCAATTTGATGCCTTATTTTTGTTGTTTTCCAAATATTGATTCCAACCCACTCTACAAATACTTATCCATTTGATAAGTAAAAGTTTTTTTTTTAATTAGGTAACTAATTTGATGACTCACTATATTTGATGAGGAATGAGGGATCACCAATTTTGGTGTTCTCTTTTGATGTGTGAGTTGAAACAGTGTTTTTCAACATTACTCATCAAAAAACTTAAAATTTGGTATTTGATGAGTGGGTGGGGTAAAGTAATTAGCTAAAGGGGCTAAGTTGTAATTTATCTAGGATAGAAGCTAGTGGGTTAGGAAAAATAATCAGGTGCTTGTAGGGCAACGTCAACATTGTGGTGTTTGAGACATGGCTTTGCAAGTGGTGGCTAGCTCATCCGGTAGAGTTTTTGGATGCTCCACATTGCATCCCGGGATCCTCCCCATGTAATAAATTAGGAATGTCGAATGACCAAAAGAAAGGGTAAAAATCACTTAGACCCCCTCATCTATCACTCTTCCACACATAGACCCCTTTCATCTTTAAAACTCATCAACCACACCCCCTCATCTTTCAACCTATATTAAATGTCTAACACCGTTAAAATTATTAGCGTGATTTGACTGAAATGCCCCTTCTCTTAGAAAGGGCGTACAGTTAGGGTTTCCATTTGGCAGCCTTAAAACTTACAAGTCTCTTTTCTCTTTCTACAAACAAGTCACAGCTTTAATCATTTCAATTGGGAATCTGAGGTGTCTTTCCCATAGAAACTCAACATGGGTCTGTTCAAGGATTCCACATCTGGGTCCGAGTAAAAGACCTCTATTCTGGGTCTGATTCAAAGACGTGGGTTTCAGAGCTTCAAGCTTCATGGCTCAACCAGTCGAAGGTGTTGCTATGGAAGTATAACCCAGATTTAAGATCTGGTCACAAATTGAGTGCCTTTATTCTGCGTCTTTCAGTTTTTAACCAAATCAATTCAAGTGGGCCTCATGTGTCCGATTCAAAAGATGTAGGAGTACATCCAAAAGCCAAAGCTCTTTCCATCCCCAGCCAAAAGACGACGTTCAAAATTTCAAAAGGAATATCCATTAACAGAAACACAATCAAGTACTCCGTCCGTTCCTTTTTAAGTGTGTGGCTTTGTAAATCCAACTTATTAAAAAACATCATCATTTACACCTTTCACATCAACTTTCCCCCCATTTTACACTTTCCACATCATCTTTTAACTCCACTTTCTAAAATTATCCTCTATTTTCATCTATTAACTATTTACCCACTAACTTTTCAAATGGGCAAAATGATAATTGTACAACTTTTTAGCCATTAACTTTTCAAAACACACACTTATTAAGTGACATCCCAAAATGAAAATGTCCACACTATAAAAAGGACGGGGGAGTAGTAAAGAAGTACCATTACAATTCCATGTTGTAATTTCTCTCTGTAATCATGTAAAACACGCATCAATAAATCGAGAAACACAACTTCAATGGCAAAATTTAGAGCCAATTTTTTGGGTTTTTTCGAATTTTGAAATGGGTGGTGGTGATTTAGAGATGAAGGGATGAAGGGATTTTGGTGGGTTTGATGAGAGTGGGCCCAGGTCGAAGGAGAAGATGAGGAGTTTGAAATTTGCAAGCCAAGTGATGGCGGTTGCAACGGCGGCGGTCGGGAAGACGTAGGTGAAGTGGAGAGGGATGATGGTTAAGATAGAGAAGATTGGGAGGAGAGATAGGAGTTTGTACTTGCCTTTGGAGATTCTTGAAGGTATGAAGTAGCAGTAACCAGATCTTAAATCTAGGTTATACTTTTTTGGGGGGATAATTGTCTGGGTTATACTACCTAAACACTTCGATTTTGATATAGAGCTGTTTTATACAAAATCTACTAAAGTGGGTGGTCTATTTTGTTACCACCAGATCTTAGTTACCTCTAAGGAGTGATTTTTGTGTTTCTATGATTATTGCTCATTTCCATATTTTAATTAGTCATAGATGGTTCATTTGACTACATTGGGCACTCCATTACCATTGATGTTAGAGTATTTTGAATGATGGTGTCTAGCAAAACTCCAGCCAACGATGTGCTGATTGATACCAGTCAAGGGGTTTACTGGTGATGGAGAGGAGAAAGAGGGGCTTTGGTTTTTATAAGAGTAAAAGTGGAGGAGGGGATGTTTGGAGGGCAAAAGGGGCTTAAAAAATTTCATTTGGATGGAAAATCACAATTTTTGTTGAAAAAATGGACGGAGTAATAACGGAAGGGTGGTAAGTGATACGGGTTGAAAGATGATGGGGTGTGATTGATGGGTTTTAAAGATAAGGGGGTGTATATGTGGAAGAGTGATAGATGGAGGGGTCGAAGTGATTTTTACCCCAAAAAGAAAAAAAAAGACACTTTTTCGCTCTTTTCAGCATTTAAATTTTTATTCCTGCTTTACGATTGATACTTTTTCGTCTTGAGCATTTTTTATGAAATTAATTAATTATTTTTTGCTGTATATAGTGAATCTCCATCCAAAAAGTAAATTGTTTTTGTTAAAATGTTAAAACATTGACTAAAGACTAAAAAATCGCAAATCAATAGTACAACATTTTTAACTCAAAAAACTTATCTCGAAACCAACAAAGACAGTGTGGTAGTGTAGGAAGGAGAGAAAAGAAGGGACTCTGTAAGGGTAAAGACGTTAAAGCGAATAAAGGAGCACGAAAGGATTATATTATTCTTTTTTCTTTTTTTAACTGCGATTATACTATTCATTCATAACATATCCTCATTTGGCAAAAAAGTCAGAAATTGATTTTTTATTTATTCCTTTTGCCTTTATTCAAATTTTTTTTTTTACATTTGTTAGTTTTTGATCAAGTTTTCATGGTTTATTGATTTATCTCGACGACACAAGTCTAATTTTTTTACATTTGTTAGTTTTGGTCAAGTTTTCATGGGTTATTGGACTAATTTTGGCTTTATTCAAAAAAATTAGTTTTGACCATAATTTTATATTTTTTGAATTCTTCTCGTTGAGACAAATTAATAATTATTTTGGCCTAAGTAGTAAAACAAGATTTTTGCTTTTTTTGACTTCAAAAAGTCATGTGTTTTAGCTTCAAAAGCAACTTATTTATGGCTTCAAAAAGTCATATGTCTAAATTTAAAATTTTACAATAAGCAAAAAGTAGCTAAACTATTACACTTTTTGCTTTTGGTTTTTTAGTTAGAAAAAGCAAAAGTCAAAAATCTTGCTTTACTACTTAGACCAAAATAGGCCTAAACTATATATAAAATTTTTAAAAATAAAATAACGAATAAATTAAAAAATTAAATTTATTATTATTATTGTTTTTTTTTTTTGCCAAAGGAGGCAGTACATCTGCCTACGTGTACTTTCCATATTTAAATGTTTTATTGGAGTACTAAATAAGTCTCTCTCTGTCCTCAAGTTTCTCTCTTACCGATGAGGACGAACTACTCTTCCACTCTTAAGTAAGGAAAAACAAGGTTGTGCGCAACACAGATGAATATCCAGATTGAGTTGTTTCCTGCAGTTTGATACGCGCATGCTGCCGAGGTAATTCATCAGGTTAGATCTGATCCTCCCCTCTCTCTCTCTCTTCCACTCACACACACACACACACTGACACACACACATTTCCGTCTTCCTTTGTGAAGTAGTATCTCTACAATGTACGCCTATTCTTAATGGTGATTGCCATTTTTACTTGCGCATGCTGGATGCTTGGGTCGATTTTGGGGTTTTATTCCTCTACTGCTTGATGTTTCCTCTCGGGTTTGTTTCATGCATTTTACTTGTCACTGTGCCTAATGATTTATAATTCTCTCTATTTTATCCTTTGTTCTGTCTTCAGATTAGTGTCATTCTAGGTTTTTTTTTTTTTTTATATTTCTTTAAGATATGATCGATGTTTTGCAACTTGAATGTATGGATACAGCTTTGCTGATTTTGAGTTTTTCTTGTATGGTAGGGGTTTTTCGACTAAATTTTGAGCTTTGCTGATTATGTACGGGAGCTCTTACAAAAAATGTGTCTTTATAGCACGAAAGGACCTGTTTGTTATATTTTTTTATGTATTCGTCTATAGTTTTGACGTTCGGGCTTGGATTTTTTGGGCAGCAAAACCGATCTGGAATGAGCTGTTAATGAGTCGAACATGAGCTTGAGCTCGAGTAGGATGGTTCTGTTATCAGTCCTAGACACGTACCTTCTCCTGAAACCCTTACCCGAGTTCACATTACATGGTTCTAATCTTCTAGAGAGCAAGTATAATAGGGTTTTCTGTCTTAAATGCATGGCTGAAGGTAGGAAAATCTAGCGTCTGAGAGGGTTCATTGGTTATGATCTTGATGAACTTTTTGGAGCAGCAAATAGTGATCTATAATAAATTGGCCTTTGTAAAATTTAGGAACAAAGTATTGGGAAAATATTGCTTGATTTCTGGATGATTATTACAAAGATACATACCCTATTAGAGCATCACCAGTGGTATACTCAAATATGGATACTCAAATATTGCCACATCACATTTTGAGTATTCATTTAATGGGTTTATAAGTTTGAGTATCTGCCCTTCTACAATGGTTCATTTGTGTCCATAATAAAAAAAAGTACTACTCACTCTATTTTTATTCATAAAATGGGCATAACTTTAAATTTGTACATATACTTTTTATAATATTAGTACCATATAAAAGACATTCACAATATCTTTAAAATGAGATCAATCTTGAACATATTTTGGTAAAGATTAAAAATTGATAATTTCAATTTTTTGAGAGAAAGTGCAAAAAACTGAGTTTTGAATTACGTATTTGAAAAATGGAGAGAGAATGTTGTTACTTTTGATAGGGTGTGGTCCCTAAAATTTGATTATTGAGAAATGTTGTTAACTTTGAGTATCCAAATGCCAAAAGTTGAGTATTTGTAAAAAATATTGTTAACTTCGAGTATTTATGTAAATGCCATTGTGAGCCTCTTTTGTGTATCAAAATACTCATCTTTGATTATTTTTATTTTTGAGTATACCACTAATGATGCTCTTATATGGTGATACAGAGAAGCTAAACTAGGAAAGAATAAATACACAATATTACACGATTTTCCTACGCTATAATCTAGGATTCTTCAATCATGCTATATCTTTACCAAATCAACAGAATTTTCTTCTAATACTCCCCCTCAAGTTGGAGAGTGAATATCGTGAAGTCCCAACTTGCCACTTAAATATTGAAATTGTTCCTTTCCGAAAAGATTGGTGAAAATGTCTGCAAGTTGAGATTTTAATTGGACATAGGATGGTGCAATTACCCTGGCTTGTAATTTTTCCCGAACAATGTGGCAATCAATTTCTATATGTTTCGTGCTTTCGTGAAAAAGGGATTTTTGGCAATGTGGAGAGCTGCTTGGTCGTCACAAAATAAAGATGTTGGCTAGCTTTGTGGAACCTTGAGATCTTACAAAATGTGTCGTATCCATGTAATTTCCAAACATGTCGCAGCCATGGCTCGATATTCGGCTTTAGTAGATGAGCAAGTCACATTGGTTCGTTTCTTCGATTTCCAAGATATTATGGAATTTTCTAAAAATACATATAATCCTGTAATTGAATGTCGAGTTGTCTCACAACCCCCCCAATCTGAATCACAATAAGCTTTTAATGTAGGATCATTGAAAGAAGGAAAGAATAATCCTTGGCCAGGATTCCCTTTAATGAAACGTAAAACTCTCAAAGCAGTTTCCCAATGTGGTTTCCAAGGATTCTGTAGAAATTGACTTAGGATTTGCACAGAGTATACTATGTCTGGCCTTGTCACTATTAGGTAAATCAATCTCCCAACCGATCTCCTGTATTTGGTGGGATCATCTAATAGATCACCATCGTCAGGGTTTAGTTTTAAATATGCCTCCATTGGAAAAAAAAATTAGGACGAGATCCCAAAAATCCCACGTCTTTCAAAATATCTAATGCACACTTTCGTTGGGAAATAAAATTCCTTTTTGGGACTGGGAGACTTCAATGCCAAGGAAATATTTTAAATTGCCAAGATCTTTGCTTGTCCATTATTGCCTGTGACAATGATGTCGTCCACATAAATAAGCATTGTAGTAAATTCGGTTGATTTGGTGCAAGTAGATCGATAAGAGTCCGAGTGGGTAAGTATGGGGTGTAGTTAAGGTCGGGTGCAGGTGCAGAAAAAGAGAAAAATCAGGAGAGGAGGGTTGTTTACAAGGAAAGATATGTTCATGAAAACGGACATCCTTACTTATTAGAATCTAAATCAATTAATTTGTAACCCTTTTGTCCTGTAGGATAGCCCAAAAAAATTCAACCACGAGTTCGAGGAGCAAATTTAGAAATACGTTTGACAACAGTAGCATAACATAAACATCCAAAAACACAAAGATGGTCATAAGATGGTGGAGAAGTATACAAGCGCTCAAAAGGTGTAATGTTAGAAAGCAGTGGTGTAGGCATGCGATTTATTAAATAAACGGCCGTGGACACACATTCACCCCAAAAACGAATAGGCACATTAGACTGAAAAAGGAGAGGCAACTTGTAGTACATGACGATGCTTAGGTTCTTCAACTCTATTTTGTTATGGAGTGGAAACGCAAGAATGTTGAAATTTGACACCTTTAGTGATAAAAATGAACTTAAAGAAATAATTCACTACCATTGTCACTTTGAAAGAGTTTAATATGTGAGTGAAATGGGTTGTGAACAAAAGTGAAAAATGACTTAAGTGATGTAGATGCATCAACTTTGTGTGACATAAGAAATAACCGCGTACAACGAGTAAAGTCATCCACAATGGTTAAAAAATAACGAGCACTATAATGGGTTGGATGTTTATGTGGTCCCCAAATATCACAACGTATAAATTGAAAAGGTAAAGTAGAGGAAATCGAACTAGACTGAAACGGTAATCTAGTTTGTTTTGCCAAAGGGCAAATATTACAAACATTTTGAAGACCATGAATAGAAGAAATAGACTTAAAAATAAGTGTAGACAGGCTGAGGATGGGTGGCGAAGACGATGGTGCCATGTAGCATTGGGAATGGAAGTATGGCAAGCAGTTGGTGAGGTGTGAACCGGTGACATGTAATAGAGGACGCCACTTTGCTTACCCCAACCAATCATCTTCCCCGTAGCCAAGTCCTACAAAACACAAAAATTAGGGAACAAAATCACACAACAGTGTAAGGATTTGGTAACTTTACTGGCATATAAAAGATTTAAACAAAAAGAAGGCAAATAAAGAGCATCCTTTAAAATAACGTCTTTGTTGACGATAAGTGTGTGAGTTAATGGGTAACGTAAAACCAATGGGTACATTAACACAAGGTGTGGTGGGTGGATGAGAATGAACAAATAAAGAAGAATCAGAAGTAACATGGTCCGTGACACCACTATCTAAAATCTAGCAATTCGAGGAAATGGAATTAATATAGGGATGATTACACAAACTTGCGACATTTGCATAAACATCGTTATTACCCTTGGATGATTGTGGCGCATTCCCATGGCAGTAGTCAACTGCTGGTACTGCTCGGCAGATAGTCCTGGGAGAGATGGAGTAGGATCGTCAACAGTAGCATTGGATCAGGCACCATGCTGCGGATTTCGGTGGCTTTTTTGTTGAAAATTGGGACCATGACGTGGGTGCCCCGGTGGAAACCCATGCAATTTATAGCAGGTTTCAATTGTATGTGTATCCTTTTTGCAATATCTGCAAAATAATCCTTCAGTATTGGAATTGGAAGGAGAAAAAGATGAGTTACCAGAGAACTTGTTTGAATTGGAGCTTTTAGAAAAGCACACAGCCGCCGCAATTGAAAATATTTGGATGAGTGAATTGTTCCCAATTTCTTGTTGTTTCTCATCCCGGGTCACCATGTTGTAGGCTTCTCGAATTTTTTTGATGTAGATTCCCTTGAGTGAAACAGGCTTGAAAATCCTCCCAAACGTGTTGAGTTGTAGGAGCAAAAAGAACGCTTGGAACAAGATCTCGTGAAACAAAGTGAGAAACCATGAAATCAACATATGGTTAGCTTTTTCCCATCGGTCGAACTCATCGGGATCGGTAGACTTGGAACACTTTTTTTGAATTTTCTAGTGATAAATCCCAATTGGTTCTTAACAGAAAGAGCAATTTCCATGGACCTGCTCCATGTTGGCCAATTTTTGCCATTTAATAATTGGGAGCAAAGCTTGGTGGCGGAACTATCTGAGTGATGGAAATAGTAATGGCTTGACGGGTCAAGCCATTCTTTGAGTTTGGGATTGGAAACTGAAGCATCGACATCTCCCATGGTAGGTTGAAAGAGAAGATGGAATGCTTTAGAAAAATCAAAAATTGTTTCCAGTTTGAAGTTCAAGATAAAGAGGATTTATGGAGGGCGGAAGCTAGGTTAGGAACCCTAGCTCGGATACCATGTAAAAAAATTTAGGAGAACAAAGTATTGGGAAAATATTGCTTGATTTCTGGATGATTATTACAAAGATACATAGCCCATTATATAGTGGTACAAAGAAGCTAAACTAGGAAAGAATAAATACACTATTACATGATTTTCCTACGCTATACTGAGATTCTTCAATCACGCCATATCTGCACCAAATCAACCGGATTTTCTTCTAATAGCTTTTGAGGGGGGAAAATTGACAGCATAAAGGATGCAGGAATTCTATATTGAATATTAGAATGTTTTGTGAATCCTTTGCATGGATGTTATTTTTCACTCATTTCCCAAAGTTGTGAAAGCTTTCTCGAGTAACTCGTAGGTATATAGTTGATCTGTTTGCTCTGGTTCCAGGATGAGGACTTGAAGATGTAAACTTCGGCACTATGACTACTCAGACACCTTACGTATTGACCAAATATATGGTTCAAGGACATATACTGACCAATAATATGGTCCATTGATCACTACAACAATCCATGTCTAGCATATTTAAATTGACTAAGGTTCCCTGACTATCTAAGTAAAAGATCAAGGGAAACGGTCACAGCTACACAGAATCTGCAGAAAAACTGAAGCAAAGTGAACCAGAATTTTGCTAGGCAAGGTCCAAAATGTGTTCAAGTGTTGGTTTGTGGGTGATTTCAGAGGCATATTAAAACTATAGCCAGATCTAGCTTCTGTGGGGCTATTCAATGTGTCCAGATGTTCCACTGTTATAGCAACACTTCCATGGTTCCAATCCTTATTCCCAACCATTAACCAGTATCACTTTGCTATGCTAGTGTTGAATTACTCTGGTGTATTGAATTGCCCTTCCACTTGATTAGGATATTGGCTTCTTTCATTGTTGGTAATGTATTAGTCATCTTATTGGGTTCATCTCTTACACCTTTTGTTTTTCTACCTGTTCACTTCTGCCATCAACGACTATTACATTTTAACCTTAAATTGGATTGGGATTAATTGATAAGTTAGAAAAGGCCTCTGTATACACTATACACTGCATAAGTTTGTAGTGTAGGCTTGGTTCCCGTACAATTTCTTAGTGGACACCAATATGAAGTATGCTAATTGACTAGTGTTTTTTTTATATATATATTTGACAGCACTAGAATCATTCATATAAGCTTGCTTCAGGAGCTGTTTACTGTTATGCCAGGTGAGTGATATCTGTTCAAATGCAGTCAAGTCCCACAAAACTTACCCTCGAGGTGGAAAGGGAAATAAATGGCATCAATGGTTCTACTTCCCCAGATCTCAACATTGGGGTGAAAAGAGAAGAAAATGGCTTCACTGCTTCTGGTTTCCCAGATCACATGGGCAACAGTATTTGGAAGCCCATAGATCTAAGTTCTTCAGAAGAAGATACTGCAGAAGAAGATAGTGGGTCTAGTGAAGATGCTCAGAAGCAATTGGTTATTTATGATCCTGCTGTTAATGGTTCGGGTGAAATTGAAGCTGCTTTTGATCCAAATGAATACCGGCTGAGAAACACTTTCCCGTTTAACTCTTCTAGAGTATTGCCCGCTGTGGGGTCTTTCACCGTTCAGTGTGCTAACTGCTTTAAATGGAGGCTCGTGCCAACAAAGGAAAAGTATGAGGAGATACGGGAACACATTTCAGAACAGCCTTTTTCCTGTGAAACAGCTCGTGAGTGGCGGACTGATATATCATGTGAAGATCCAACTGACATTTGTCAAGACGATGGCAGGCTATGGGCAATTGATAAGCCTAATATTGCTCAGCCTCCTCCTGGGTGGGAGCGTCTTCTAAGGATCAGAGGTGAAGGAAGCACCAAGTTCGCAGATGTGTATGTTTTGTATTCATCTTGCAATCTTTTCTATGTCAATCGTAGGAATATTACCCGCATGCAGAGAGTACTCAGTCTTTTGCTCACCACCTTACTTCTTTCGATTTTGAAATTCAGTTTTGTCTGGGAACATTAAGTTGATGGAAACCATCTTTTGCAATTCTTCTTATGGAGTGCTTATCAGGTTTGGAAGCCACCAATATTTCCTTTGCTACAACCTAACTAATGAAACACCTGTTTTATTTTGGTTAGTCACACACAACAAAAGGGGAAGGGGGATTGGAGGAGGTAATATAGGCTGCTTCATTTTGTATGTGAAATTGAAAGAGGAAAAGACTCCCTTCAGTAATCGAGCATTTTTCCTGTAGCTTTGTTGTGGCATTCCAAAGCATCTTAGTCTATATTTTGTTCTTGGGGGGAAAAAGAGATGAAATTAGCAAAGAAGTTCGAAATCATAGAAGAAACTAGACTTACCAACTTGACTCTCAACAATTTAGTAGCATGAGCAGCAACAGTTTGTACCTCTAAAACATAAGTCAAAGATCGAAGAAGTTACGAATAGTTAAGGGTGTGGTAGTCTCTCCATGTACATTCCAGTTAACGGAAGAAGGCACCAAACCTGGAAGTAACTAAAGGTCATTACCTGATTAGTGAGTACATGGAATCTCAGGAAAAGGATATTCAGACTTTAATACTTTTCAGTTAAAAAAAGGACTTTTTATTCACTGAGTTGGTTCACTTTCATGATCAGGTTCTAAAAAGTCCAAATGCTGCTTCAAAATTTTGTTTCCTTTCTTGTTCGTTCTTCTTGTGTGTTGTGTTCTGAAATGATATTTTCTTTGGACATTGTTGTTTTCCTTATTGTGGAGTATTCAGTTATGCTCCACCATTATGATAATGGATATGATTTCCTCCTTTCAAATGCCGTTTAGTTTTTTGCTGTCCTATCCCTGAATGTGTTTTCTGGGGTATAATTAGCTCGTAGGGATTCCGACCTATGTCCACCTTCTTGTACAAAGGTTTCATTACGTTGTTGGTCGCTTCAGTTCCGCCATCATAGCATACAAGTCCACTGACAAGTACCACTACATCGTGATCATCTTCGTCCCATGGTTTACAGGTATTATGTTGCACCATCAGGCAAGAGACTTCGCTCTATGGTTGAGATTCAAAGGTATGTGTGTTTTTCAGTTTCCCGGTCATTCCATAATTATTGTACTTTTTACTTCTTGGTTCTTCTTCTTCTTGTTCTTATTCTTCCCCCCCCCCCCCCACACACACACACACACACACACACACACACGCTTCAAAGTCGTGTCAATTCAATACCAACATAATTTGCTAACAAATTACTGTTGGGAACTTGTTTGCTTTATGATGTCAATGAATGGTTTTCCAGTTTCCCATTTTATATCCCTTGTCTTGTTCCCCTTGATGTTCAGGTACTTGCTGCAACATCCAGAGTACATCGAAGCTGGGGTGACCAAGTCAAAGTTTTCATTTCAAACCCCAAAGCCGCTGCAGGAAAACTACGTGAGGAGATCTGTCCCTGCTCGTTTGAGAACTCCATGTGATGGTGGCAGTAACATGGTGGGAGTGCTGCCAGGGTTTCTCCAACCTTCTGATGGTATGTAACAGAGAGCCTGGTATTCATTGCTGAAAATGTAACACGTTAGTGTATGATTTTATTAGCTAAATGATCAGACACTTTTTCTCCAATGATTATGAATAGTTTTCCTTAAATATTCATAGGCCATCTATGCAAACGATAGGGTTACAAAACAGAAAGTCCATCCTCTTTTAGTTTACAAATTACTTTTTGATTGAGGAACTTGACATATATTTCTAGGTTGTTTCTATGTTTGTTCCATATAATGGTGATATGGGTTTTGAATCATGTGAGACTTGCATACCTTCCTTTTCAGTGTTGTAACAAACTTATGTTCATAAGAATCATAACTGCCTGCTGCAGTTAATCCCCTAGCATTGGCGGGTCCAGATGAGAATAGAGATGTACAGCTTGCTGGCCCAAGTGTTTCAACTCATCTTATTGAACCATCTCCTGATGAACCTATACAACGTCGTCCAGCAAAAAAGAAGAAAAAGGAGTTCTGAGCCATCTGAAGCTATTGTGCGGTGCAGTAAAAAAAATCTGTTTATAAAGATCAGCACAGGGTCAAGGTGGAAGAACGTTTTGAATCTAGGAATGGTAATGCATGACTCAAACCCTTTTTTCATTTTGGTAACCGAGGTTTGGTATGTAACAAAACACTTAATTTTATTGAAGCCTCGTGTTTTGGAAAAAAGGGTCTCCTTTTGTATAAAGAGATGTAGATAATTTTGTAAGAGAAACAATGTTTCTAATATATCTGAAATGAGAACAATTCCATCGTTTTTAGCATTTGATGCTACCCATTTTCACACATCACCATGTTTATTTAACAAATATTGAAATTGATTTTCTGCTGTTTGTGCTTTTTTCAACTTTAGGGCGCACTGGGTGGAAATTCCCAAAAGAAAGAGAAACAAGGAGATCCTAAATCCCGCAAGTCCTTAATTAGGTTGATCATCTGATGTATTACCATTGCATCAGACACATTCATTTGCAATATTCTGCCTTTTGATTGATAGAATGATGAGCTTCAACACTGGATCAAAGAAGAATACAAAAAAAAAAAAAAAAATCTATGGTAAAGGTCATGTGACTCATGTGTATATTAATTCCAATACAAAATGGAATAGAACTGGAGTATACGACAATATACATTAACAGATGCCAAAAAGCAATTAATTTGATGTTATTGCAAATCTCTCCACTTGTAGTATTAATTTTGTCATATCTTCAAAAGAATTCCTACTTTCACTTTCAAATCGAACAAGGGGGCATAGTCATCACAATTAAGCATTCAGTGAACTTCTACCCATGCACCTAATCAAGATCCCTTCCCTAGAGGAAAAATGTTGCTTCCACTGTAGAAATTGAGATGCTCCATGCATTGCTATTCCATCCATATACGAGAAAGCATTGTTGCCACGAGAGAGAGAATGTCTTATTAGCCACTACTACAAATGACAATGGAAGAGAGAAGAGGATCTGCAGCTCCGCTAATAACAGCACCCTTGCATCTACTCAGCTGCAGCAGATAATTCAATGCTGCCTCTGTGATGAGCTCACCAGGGATTATCAACGGTATACCCGGAGGGTACGGGCATATAAGCTCCCCACATACTTCCCCAATGCTCTCTTTGATACTCACCTTTCTTTTCCTTGCAAAGAAGGCCTCTCGAGGACTCAACCTTATGTTTCTACTAATATCATCATTATTAAAGGGCACATCATACTCCATTTCTCCTTTTTCTCCTTGATGGATTGTTGGTAAGAAATTAGTTGCCGATAGATTTCTCAAGCCTGATACGAGCCTTTGGACGTGCTCTCTACATGTTCCCAAGTTAATAGCTAATGTAATAGATCGGGTTCCAGTAAGTTCAGTAACAACCCCATATTCCCTACATAAGATTTCATCGGCTTCGAAACCAGATAGCCCAAGCAACCATACACCAATGCTAACCCTCAAGGGATCAATGGCGGGAAAATTGGAGAACCTTGGGAAATCTAGGACAGAAATACCTGGAATTTCATTGATAGTGTTTTTTGTTTCGACTGCTAATTCCATTGCTTGGTTGAAAACTGTTCCTGGGTTTGCACTTACTTGAGCCCTGGCAGCATCCAATGACGCTAAAAGCAGATAACTTGGGCTGGTGCTTTGAAGAGTTTGAAGGCATCTGCATATTCTATTTCTATCCACAATATTTCCTGATATGTGTAACATTGATGACTGTGTGAGAGAGCACAAGACTTTGTGAGTTGATTGTACAGCAATATCAGCCCCTTGATGGAGGGCTGGATGAGGTAGTCGGGGATGAAATCCTAGATGGGCCCCGTGAGCCTCATCGACAATTAAGGGAATTCTATGCAAATGACACAGTTGTGAAATCTCCCTCAAATTGCTGCATATACCATGGTAAGTTGGAGAGGTGACAAAAACTGCAGCGGGTTTTCGACCTTCCTTTTCCAATTCCTGGATTGTTTTATCTACCTGCCATAATAGCAAACATATACTTCACACGTTTGTTCATATGCATTGCCCTAATGGCATTACTACTATTGTCCGTTTTCGGGTTTGAAATTTACTTTACCATTAGAAGGAAAACAAATAACTTCCATTAAACCATGAATGAAGTTTTAGTTTATATACTTACCTGGGATGGAGTGACCCCACCAGCAATGTCCCAATCAAAATCATACTCAGGAATAATGTACTTGGGTAATGCACCCGACAATACCATACCAGAGATGGCAGATATATGGGAATTCCGTGGGAGAATAAGGTAGTCTCCTGGGGAACATGTAGCCATAACTGCTGCTTGGATTCCACATGTTGTACCCCCAACGAGGAACCATGTCTCAGATGCTCCAAACAGTTTGGCTGCTTGTTTTTGTGCATCTAAAATGGGCCCTGCCGGAGAAAATAGGTTGTCAAGCTCTGGAAGCTCAGGTAAATCATGAAAAAAAGGCCTTTCACCTATAAGCTGACTTAAAGATGATGGTGCAGCCCGTCCCCTGTTATGCCCTGGGAAGTGGAAACTAGCAGCATTTTGTTGCGCAGAAGATTTTAATGCGCTAACAAGTGGAGGGAGTTCATCGCCTTGGGTTTTCTGAGAATTGGGATTGCCATTCATATCCTCTGCCACAGTACTGCTTTTTCCTTTGACTGTTTTCTTATTTTGCTCATTCCCCAATTGTATGATGTTTCTTTCCTGCAGTATGTTATTCTTGGTAATTAGTGAAGAGAGTGAGCCCTTAATCAATGTAAATCACATTACCTAGATTTATAAAGGTTAAATACAAGAGATATGTTGCTGCACTGAAGTTTAAACTGGTCCATGACGAAGCACTTGCTACCAAGTACTAAGTACGTCCAACCGTAACAATTTTTGAAAGCCATCAGCCAAACTCCAAACCCATCCGTTTTACCAAAACCAGTAAATAATTCAACTACAGAGGTCCATGAGTGAGGAACCACACTTGGCCATATGCTAATCATCCTCACCTTCAACCAACCTAAAAATTAACCCTTTAGTACTAATTCAGCAAGGAGGTGTAAATTCACATGAATAAGTACAAAAAAAGAGTGCAGATGCCAAAAAGGGCAGTACGAAAATCACTACCCTTAAAGAATTTTGAGATAAAACCCCTTATTTTATGTCAGCAGTAATCTAAGAAGAGAGGTAAAAAATAAGAAATCAAACTCCTATCATTTCTTGACTTTCAGTAATCCAAAAGCACAAAAGCACTTACAGATGGCCACTAAATCGGGTACAAAACTTGAAGGATCAAATCTGATGTAAAATATAGTTTTTGCGGACTATAGGATTACCATTTCTTGTTATCTTCAAGGAAGATGATTCAATTGAGTCAATTGACCATTAATTGAGCATGTGCTCACTGTGATTCCATTGAGTTGGCCATCAGCCTTGGCACTCACAAATACATCCACACTATGGTCATTTAACAGTTTCCATAACAATTTGTGAACTTATCCACCCCCATCCCCTTTAACCATAGAATAAAAAAGAAAAGAAAATCAGTAGAATATGATCTCAATTTCAAGTCAGTTTCACCATAGAAGACAATGAACAAACAGAAATTTCCACCAGTAATTGCCAATATTTGAGTGATAAAAGTACTTGGAACTTAATGAACATTGATCCTTTCAAACAGATGGCTCACATGTTAGTCACTGGTTTCTGTTATGCTCAACTCCATGTATTAAATTTTATGACTTAATGACAACGAGCCATGACCAGCAATATTGTCCAATTGAGAGGGTATGGAAAGATGAAATTCCGATCCATGACATGCTGCTAAGGCCTAAGATGCTCAAGGTTTTAGAAAGCATAAATCTTTTGAAAAGTCATTTCCTCACAACTTTCAGAAACGAAATCTTTTTACATGTTGTGTATTAGGGTCGTGTTATCAACTGGCTATGGAGAAATGGATAAAGGGAGTAAAAAGCCAGAGCAATTAAAATCCCCAAGCATTTGCAGTACTCCTTACTTCCTTTACACTATTACAATAGCAAATACTTTCAACTCCTATATAGCTTAGTTTTTATAGGGGACATTGGCTATTGATAGTTCATTGGCCATTAGCTTTTTCTTTTCTGCTATGCCTATAGTATTTTTCCTTCACTTGAATGTGGCAATGTAACTTCAATTGCTCTCTCTCAAATTTAATCAACAAAAGGTATAGAACCATCCAAACGGAGGCTACAAATATAACACTGAAGTCTCGCAGCGAAACCTAAAATGGGTTTTGGCAGATAAACCTGAGAAACACGAAACCTCGACGGCTTTCTGATAGGCTTGAAACCCCAATTACTGCCAAAGCCGAGACTAAAGCTCTGCCAAACAAAGCAATAGATTAGCTTTCAATAGCAGGACAATGTCACATGAACAAGAAGAAGAAACGTGAAAGATTCAATTCAAGGAAATGGGTGGGTCATGGGTAATATGGGCGGGTTGAAAATGTGCCAATATTATGCGGGTTGAATATGGGTGGACTGAATATGTGTTAAGACAAAACAGAGCACTAATTACCGTCGAGAACTTAATAATATATACTCAGGGGACACTAACCAAGAAATCCGTCACACACGAGCAATTCAGCAGCGAAGTATATGTAGATATATATGCATGAAAATACTATATAGCAATCAGGAAGTATCCTTGGTTACAGAGATGGTGACGTGAAGCAGTAGTGACTAGGAGCATCAGAACTTTGAAAACGAGGATTGAGAGTACCAATTACATAAACTGACGAAAATCTCACCATTTTTCGGTGCCAATCAGCAGCCGCGAGAGATTGAGGCTTCAATTAGGGTTTCAAATCTCGAGGCGTTACTAGGAGAGGGCGAGTGGGTGGGGAATCCGCAAGTACAGAGCGGGAGCACCTGCTCCAAAGGGCGACTGTAATTTTCAAACTGATTACAACCTTACTTTTTTAATTTTAATTTTTGGGTCGGTCAACTCATTTTGAATCAATTTTAAATTCATGTGTATATGGGTTATGTGGATTGAGCTATTTTTTAGCACATTATATGAGATTTTTATAGTGAGTCAAATCATTATATTCTTGTAGTGATTTCAATTGTGGGTCCTATAATATTTTTATTTACAATTGGAACCGTTCATTTTTTCAAGAATATTGAGCACACTATGAGTACAAAAAATTATGACCATCGGAGATTGGTAGAAACACAATTGAGACAAATTTGTCTTACAGTGTATTCTCCAAATGATATTGGTCATCCATATAAATGGTATCCGAACATATGACTACCAATATCCAATTAATTTAATTTTTTATATGAATGATCTACTCAACATTCCCAACAAATTGTACGGTTCCGATCGCAAATTAAGATTTCATAGGGTCCAAATTTGAGGTCATTATGGGTACGTAGTGACTTGGGTCACTACGGATACCTCAAATCCAATACCTAAGAACAAAATAGACCTTTAAAAAAAAAAAAAGTACTTTACTGGTGAGAGAGTGATACCTAGGCTCGAACCCACTACATGGAATATGACATCACAAGTACTCGATAGTCATTCGCAACTTCGTTCATCCGAAACGTTAGCTCTTCCAAAAGGGGGCACTCAACCTCTCTTAACTCCTAAACTAAACCAGTTGCTCGGAAAAGTATTACCTAGTCTTTTTTCTGGGTCATATTTCTCTTTATCGAGAACCACTGTTGGTTTCTATTTACGGTTCCTATGGATACCCTTACTCGATCAAACCACTATCTTCTTCCCCTGAGATTCTATAGGAAAATTCACATACAACACTTTTCTCACAATAAATGAACCCGTCTACTCTTGTTTATAGCCAAGTTTGGCAAATACCGTAGGAGAAAGCCTATTACTGAAAGAAGTATACGAGTATGAAAGAGTAGGAAATATGTTGAATTATTGAATACTGAAATCGATTAGCTGCCTGCTTCTGTGCTTATAGGATGCCTTGCTTTCCTTCCTTGGCCCTACTTGAAAACCCGGCAACTTCCGCTCGATCGGATAGACTTCCATCCATTGTTCAGCGAGACCTCTTCTCGGCCACTTCCTGGCTAGATCTATCAAGCCCTCTCCGGCGTCTTCTCCATTCCTATCGAGCCCCCTCCGCCGCCTTCTCCATTCCTGGTGTAATACTCACTCATCAAATTGTTAACACTTCAGTGATCTTACGTGAGTTTAGAATCAACATTTAGAAAAGTTCTATTCGATTCTTAGTTGCGTTCAACTGAGTCAAATCGAAATCTTTTAAATAGCTTTATTTTTTACTTTTCAGTGGGAACAAGTTTCCTATCCTTGCCATTTTCACTCGACAGGTGGAATGAGTACTCTAAGAAATGCCTCCATATGATACGTAGGTTGCTGCATTACCTTTAGAAGTGTCCATTACATAATGGAGTGTCCACTGATAATAACCTAACTACCCTAAAAGCGCAAAGACAGGGAGAAGGGTAGAGTGATATGTTTCAGATTACCGTCGCTCGTTTATTGTTGCCAATTAGCCATCCGGGCAAACACTTTTCAAACCAACAAGCCACCCGCAAAGTTGAGGAAGACGCTTATGACGCAGAATTAACTTATAATTTAAACGTCACAACCAATGTTTTCAATTGGGAAACGAATCGTATATCATTTTTTTTACTGTATAAATCGTATTGGGATACGTATCGCATATCTTAAGATATGTTTGTTGGAAGAGTAGGAGTTTCTAAAGTTTAATTGACAAGGTTTTGGAAAATAGAGAAATATTTAACAAGGATGAGGAATGAGAGTAT
Organism: Gaultheria prostrata; assembly: GCA_036023075.1. Lineage (NCBI taxonomy): Eukaryota > Viridiplantae > Streptophyta > Magnoliopsida > Ericales > Ericaceae > Gaultheria > Gaultheria prostrata. The sequence continues at coordinate 28,226 of JAXBDA010001901.1, read as the reverse complement.
TTACATGTAATACACTTGAACTCTATCTTTTTTTTTTTTTTGGCTTGGTATTTTTTGGCTTGGTACATAACTGCTACTCCCTCCATCCCTTTTTAAGTGTGTTGCCTCGTAATTCCAACTTATTTTCTCTCACATCAACTTTTGCAACTTTTACAGCTACTTTTCACTACTTACCCTTATCAATATAATAATACCCACTAACTTTTCATAAAGGAATCTACTTTTAAGGGCAAAATAGGAAATGTATCCACTAACTTTTCAAAACACACACTTATTTAGGGACAACCCAAAATGGAAATGTCTACATTATAAAAGGGACGGAGGGAGTAGAACTCATCCCTATTTATACTACTCCATGGAAAAGGCTCTAGTCTGAAGATAATTTCATACAAGATAAGAGTAAATTCTAGAACTACACATGTGACTAATTCTCACAAAGAAAATCCAAAAATTTCATATTTCACAACAATATTCCAGAGCTCTTAGAAACTAGATACTTCAGAGTTTCTTAGAAACTAGATATTTTAGAGTTTCTATAAACTAGATATTATATCTCCTTCAATAATATCTATATCTTTGGGCTTTATTAATTGGGCTTATTTCTTGTGCCAAAATATTAAACTAGGTACACTTCAACAATGTCAAACATACAACAACTAATAAACAATCAAAAAGTAGTAATGTTGAATAACACCAACAAACTATGTCTACATTTTAAAAAAAGTTATAAATTAAGATGCAGAAATTTCAAGTCTCTCAACCCGGGTCTATCACACTAAGGATTTTTACTGCCTTAGTTATGGAAAGAAAAAAAGAGTTATTATATGATTTAGACAAAACACAATCGAAGTATGCTTCTTTCTTTTATTCAAGCCCTACATTAAGGTTGAATTTCGATCAAATTATTTGAATGTCGCCATAATTAGATCAAATGACTTAGATTAATGTGTTTGGGGTTCCAATTTTTAAAATAAGGTCCGACTTTTCCCCAATAAGTAACCGTAGGATATTCCCCAATAAGTAACCGTAGGATACGTACCGAATCAGGTAGGATACGTGAAGGTATTGTAGGAATTTGCCAAAATAATACGAGATGGGAAACATATAGTTTTCCAAAGGAGACGAGACGAATCTCCTGTAGCTTTTTAACAACTATGGTCACAACCGTCTTTGATATGGCTGATTTTTTCTTCATGGTGATTTACGAGGTGGCTTCAATGCTGAAACTATCTAGAGAAAATGAAGTGATTGTAGTGTTTATGAACTGGAAAAGAAACCTAGCTGAGTCTAGCTCCTATTTCCGACTCCTTGTATAGTGGTTTGGAGTACAAGGATGGAGCCAAGGGGGGACAAGTGGTGGCGGCTGTCACCACAAGGTTTTAAAAAAATATAATTTTTATATAGAAAATAAATTTTTATCCCAAAATTATATAGACTCGCCACCACTAGATTTTATTAATTTTTCATCCTAATAATGCAGTTTGTCTTTTTATTTTTCAAGTACATATTTTCGCAACCACAGGTAAAATCCTGGCTCCGTCCCTGTTTGGAGAGCCAGATTGTCAAAACCCTAGGATAAAGAAATAAAGTAATGGACACAGTCACATAGATGCTATGATGCTGCCAGTTAATCTCAGCAGATTTTCTTTGCAGGCAGAAGTTGATCCATGCATAATGCATAATTTAAACGTGAAAGTCAGATGGCTTCAGGGGAATTGCAAGTCCAGGTCCACATAAACTCCTGGATACATGTACTAGGGACTGGTTTGACTATTTGAATGCAACGTCAAACAAGAAAGAATAGAGGGTCAGTTCTTTAAGAGATTATTTTCCAGAACAAAGCTCGATAAAGCCCAACCCAACCTACAGTTTTATGCATAGGCAGTTTCGGTTTCGAGGAGTTAACCAGCGGTTGCTCCGATCTCTCCACCATGGCATTTCCTCAAGAGATCAGCAGCCGGCTGTTGTTTACTTACTGTTTAGATTTCAGTTCCCCTTCAAAGTTTCTTGTGGTGGGCCGTAATTTTTAACTTCTCAATTCTATCACTTGCTATATATGCATTCCTTCAATCTTATTTCACCAGTATAGTGGTCCATTGTTGTTTTGGTTCATTCCAGAATTGGCTTAGACTGGAATGTCTGCTAGACATGCAGGGGATTCTGGAGTAGTGGCTAGATTTATTCTGGGTTAGAAAATCGAATAACAGAAGCTTTACAAACTAAGGAGTTCCAACCCAGAATAAATCTAGCCACTACCAATCCATATTTTAAGCCCTCAGTTTGAACGACAGTCTGCCTTAAGGCCTTGCTTCATTGGTATTCGACTGATATAACTACACCAGTTATTCCGAAAAAGATCAAGAGGAAAATGACCGTCTGGATTGATAAGAGGGGATTTACAATCTCAATATCATTGTCTCAACGTGGAGTAGGAGTAATGAGACGACTAAATCACACCCTCAACTATTGGATAGTCTACATTTTGTAAGATTTACCATATGCCTATGCAATCAATCCCTCAAAACCAATCATTGCATCCAAATGCCACAAATGCAGTTCTCAAGTCTCAACAACATTTGTAATCCAATGCCATCTATGCATAATTGGCGAATCAAACAAACAGCTCCTTGCACATGATAAAAATAAAGAAACAGCTCCTGTATAAGAGTGATTCCACTTAAGCAATCATCGGGTCGGAACAAGATGAGGATGCCAACATATCCAGCAGGGAATTCTGTGGCTCAAGCTCCTCATGCCACAATGGAAGAGAATCGCCTGGGTAGAAGTTCCTCATCACCCCCTCTGAGTTTATCTGAGGAAACAGAGCCATCGTCTTACGGAACTTAGCTACAACAAGGCAAATGAAGGGAGAAAAAGGCAGCAAAACCTGGCAATTTAAATTTTAAACTACGACTATCCCCCCCAAAAAAAATACACAAGAACATTGCTCCGAGAATGTTTAATGTCAAAAACTGAAGCATACTTGCAACTATGAAGCACTAACACGCCTAGAAGGTTCCCGTATCCGAGTTTGCATACGTCGGGAACCCGCCAAAATACGTCTAGAGTTTCACCATGTGGCATTTCCATCAATTTCCAATATTTTTTCACGATGCGACATGCCAGAGACATGGGGAGACACATGTGGAGGAATAAGGCTTCATTAGTTTCCCATTTTACCTAATTAATTTCTTCTCCCAATCTCTGGCTGAGTAGAGGAGTAAATTAACTTCTCATGTTTAGATAGAGGGGTTAGTGGATGAAAGTCTTTTATTTTTATTTATTACTGGTCAAAGAAAGGTTATGAAAATTAGTTATACGGAACACAAGAAGCACAATGACAATCTGCGCCCAGTCAACCTAACTCAACAACCCCTTACCCTTGTACAGTTGTACTTCAGGGCTGGCTCACTCACCTACCTCATGTCATTTGTCTTGTGAATATTGGAGAAGGTAAGGCAAGTGAACAACAAAGCAACATCCCACTATAACAGAATATGTACGTAAATTATCTTTTGAGGGAAATTTTGTACTCCCCGATAAGGTTACTGAATTCAAATAAGCTCCTCTGGTATAAAGGGCTACCGTGACAAAAAAATGTCTACCATGAGAAAGAGCATTAGTCAGCCTCACAGGATTGCAATTCTATAGCAAATTGCTATTGAACCTCAACTCCACCTAGAGCTCGGGGTCAGTTCCATTTTATCAGGACGAAACAAACAAAAGATGTAAGGTCCGAAGGCAACAAATATAAAACTCACAATGACGGTCCGAACAACACCACCGCTAGCACCATCACGCGCAATGGCAAGAGATACTGCCTTCACAACTAATTTCTGCAGTTAGAGAATGGAATTGTTCAGAAACTCCTGAAATATATCAATCATTCAACGAACTACGGATAGAAAAATGTTGTATTATCTTGCAAGAACATTACCTACAATACAGTTTGGTTAATGTTTAGTAATTTTAGGATAAACAAAAAAACGAGACACAAAAAATTGTTTCAGTCATGCACACACATGGTACATGAATCTTACACCCGGGTCTCCACAACTTCAATTCCAATTTATATGTTTTGGATGCATATTTTTTGGCTTCCATGGCTGCTACAGATTTTCTTTTTGGTTCCACAATATATATGTTTTGGTTTGGCATCCCCGAAGTCCTGGAAGCCCAACAGGTCATGTATCATATTCCAAGGACCGAAACAAAATTACGACCAAGTTACTGCCAAAGAAATTATCAAACAGATAAAGTCACTAAGAATCTATTGAGCAAAAAAATGGGTGAGAATTATAGGACAATTAGATCGCTGATATTAGGTAATAAAAATGTGTACAAAGGCAGTTCCAACCAAAAAACACAAGAATGAATTTCAAAAAATCAGAGCAGGAAAAGCTATGAATTAAGGCTAGGTAAGGCTGTAAACGAGCAGAGTGCTGAGCTTTAGGCAGCTTGGGCCTGGCTCGGTCTAGATTTAGTGGGTTCGAGCTCGGCTTGAACTCGAGACGAGCTATGATTTTTAGGCTTGAGCTCGGCTCAAACATTTTTTCCCAAGCTCGAGCTCGGTCGCTAGGCTCGACTAGAATCACAGAGCATTTATAAGCCACAGGCCCACAGCTGTAAACTGGGTTCTTTATTTACATAGGGTACAATGGTTTTGCCTTTTATTGGTTTTCCGATGTGGGACTAAAAGAAACAGGCACGGAATGACGTTGTTGGTACATTTAGGTGTCCACTACCCTTCACTCCTTGAGTCCCACATTGAGAAAAAGATAATCAAGAGGCAAGCCTCTCTCTCTATAAGACCATGCAGTGAAGTGAAATCTCCTGCGTAAGTGCTAGACTAGTTATTTCCTGTGTCAAGTGCACAAAATATACGCGTATTCCTCATTTGTGTATTTATATATAGATATACATATATACACACATATTCTCCTGCGTCCATGAAGTGCTAGACGAGGAGTTATCTCTTGTGTCAAGTGCACAAGATATACATGTCTCTATAATTATATATATACAGTGAGCTTCCCATCCAAACCACTAAAATCCGGACACCGTCCGGACCTCATAGTTCCGGATCAAATCTCTATATAGCGTTTTTTTATCAAAAACTGCTCCGATCAACCCCTTCCGGATATTTTTTTCCACAAATCCTCGCGTTGGACCTTAAAAACACGTTTTAAACACATGTAACGGTTCGGATCGTCAAGATTTGGTCCGAAAAGTGAGGAAAAAGCAGTGGCCCATTTTTTTTTTAAAATATGGACGTCCAGATTGGAAGCTTACTTTATATATATATATATAAATGAAGAAGATCTTATAAGGGCTCCCTTACATAGCTTATGTAAGGGGTTTTTCGTTCGAGATCGAATTTCGACGATCCGAGACAATCCGAACCGTTAGATGTGTTTAAAGGTCCACCGCGAGGATTTGTAAAAAAAAAAAATACCCGGAAGGACTTGATCCGAGCATTTTTCGATAAAAATTTTTATCAAAAAATGCTCAGATCAAGCCCTTCCGGGTAATTTTTTTTTTTTTAACGAATCCTCGCGTTGGACATCAAAAACACATTCTAAACACACCTAATGGTTTGGATTGTCGAAATTCAATCTCGAACGAAAAATCCCTTACATAAGCTATGTAAGGGAACCCTTATAAGATCCTCTTCCTATAGATAGATTATATAAATAAATATACACGTGGCGTGTCCCCCACCATGTCCGTATCCCCATTTTTTTAGAATTCCCGTGTCCGTGTCTATGTCCGTGCATCATAGCCCTCAACGCAATTCCTATTAATTTGGGGATTCATAGTTTGGCTATGGGCACATCCCTTAGCGCGAATCCTATTTAATCCACCCCTACGATCTAGCAGACGGGATAGAACACTCGAATCCACGAGCACTCCTTGAATCGACTAGGAAATGAAGAGAGAAACTCTGAAACATTATTGATTATTGAACGATTAATTATTTTGCCCTTAGGCCTACACCCCTATTTATACTAGTAGGAGTCCTAAAAAAATGGAAATGACTTAGAGTGGAGACCAAGTAAATCATTACTTGGAAACCAGGACTATAAGAAAAGGAAATAAAAATCAACCAAAACTAAACTAGGAACGTAAAAAACAGGCCGCACAAATAAGATCTCCTAATACTAATTGTAAATAAAAGTTGGTCCGAAATAATGTTTCCATAAGTGAGAGCCCTTAATATCTTGTCCTATATCAAGAGGAAAGAAAGAGAGAGTGAGATAGAGGTGTTTCACCCTTGCAAGGGTTAGGCCGTTTTTGCAAGGAAGTACCATAGCCCAAACCCCAATCACAATGGCCTCAACCTTGTAAAACTCAATTCAGTAATTAACTCTGTATAGAAAAATGATCACATCCATATTTATAGGCTAAACAATGGCCTTTCGAATTCGTTGAAGTCTTAAGTGAAATAAACCTAATTAAATGCATGTGAATGAACCTAACTAAATGCATATAAGTTATTAAGACATGTGAATGAACCTAGATATAAGTGCATGCATAGAATCTAACAAAGACTACATGCAATGAATTAACATTATGTGTTTAATGTATCTAGAGGAATATTAATGCAAGTACTAGATTTATTATGACCCTTGACCTAACCCTACCAACTACCATGGATGACCCTTGAATGACCAATCCTTGAATTACCCATGCTGCCTTTTGATTAGGATCATTGCAATTACCAAAATTCCTACACCGAGCACTTTACTAGTTAATTTGATCGGCCGCACTTTACTACTTGTTGCTATCCTCATCAATGCTAACCTATATAGGTTAGTGATGTGGTCATCCATCATCAATACTAACCTATAGTGTTAGTGATGTGGTCATCCATTTATAACTGCTTTTTAGGGTTTGATATCTCTCTACTTTTCTTATTGATGTATATTCAGTAATTGTACTGGCTTGTAGTTTATTTGTTCGAATTTAGCCATTTTGTAGAACCGAACAGACTTGTAGTACCCTAAGTGATTGTCTCTGGCAGTCTTTTCAGAACAGGGGATCTTGGATGGCAAAGGGTGGTGGACACATAACCGAAGGGGATGCAACATATGATAACCCATCAAGGATTGAACCGAAGCGTTCTCATCAATGGTTTGCTGGTGGTAATGAGCCAGAGCTATTCCCCAACAAGAAGCAAGCAGTACAAACTCCAAATGGCAAATCAACCACAGGAATCTTAGATGCAGATCCTCCTCCTTCAGGGAATGCTTCCAATTTTTTTCCATCAGTCCCAAGCCAATTCATGGACCGCTTATTTGGAGGTGAGACAGACAAGCCTTTTAATTTTAATGAGCAAAGCGTTTCTTCTGTTGGTGGGGTTGACTCCAATATGATAAGAAAAGGCATCAATGGGCAATTTGGGAATGATTCATCTGTGAGTTTGTCTATCTCTCATACCATGGAGGATCCGGAAATATGTCTTAGCTATGGTGGATTTAGAAAGGTTAATAGTAATCAGGTTAAGAACTCTAACAGTGGTTTTCATGCACCAGAAGAGCATCATAGCGGCATTGGTCAGGCCTATAACCTAGGCAACGAAACGAACTTCATGTCAACGGGGAGGGGATATACTAAGGAGGATGAAAGTGTAGCATTGATGGGCCATACCTATAAGGGCAACACTAACATCAGGTCCGTTGGCTATGCATTTGAAAAGGGGGATGAGAATAGCTTATCAATTGGTCACTGCTATAATAAAGGAGAGTTCAGCAGACCATCTTTTGGTGGCTTTCAACAAGAACCTGTTTTCGACCCACTGGCTCGGCCCTTGAACAGCTATGAGGTAATATACGACCAATCTTGTGTTGAAACATCAGAAACACCCAACAGGGGAGAGATTGTTGCACCGACTGCAATTACGGTGGTTAATGTCTCTCAGGAAGCTAAACCCAAACCCAGACGCGTCGCTGTGCCCAAGGATAAGTCGGAGGCAAAAGTGGCTAGGAAAGAGAAAGAGAAAGAGGCTCAGAACAGTTTCCCGTATAATGTTAAAACCTTGATAATGACTGGTATGCTTGATGGAATGCCTGTGAAGTACATTTCTCCATCAGGACAGGTAATTTTCTAGGTTTGTGAGTTCATTTTTTTAAAATCTGCTGTCCGGTGACTCTAGTTTTCCTTGCATGTTTGAAAAGGAGCTCTGTGGTATCATAAAAGATTCTGGCTATCTTTGTGGATGTCAAGCGTGCAATTTCTCCAAGGTAAGAGTATTGAAATAATTTTTTATATTTTGGGTGCTTTTTCGGACCGAGCTGATGAATGCAATGCGTCATTTAAGGTGCTACTTCCTCATACGTTTGAGCGCCATGCTGGTTGCAAAACAAAACAACCAAACAATTTCATCTACTTTGAAAATGGGAAGAGCGCTAACCAGGTAGTCCAGGAGTTGAGGAGCACACCAGAGAATCAGTTGTTTGATGCAATTCATACAGTAACCGGTTCACCAATCAATGAAAAGGCCTTCAACATCTGGAAAGGTGAGAACTTGTTTGGTTTTCTTTTCTCCCTCCGAGAACTTCTTTACCCTGGTAGACTTGTAGTTTTACCCCATTCATTTCTTTCCATCTCTCTCTTCTGCAGAATCTTATCAAGCAGCTACTCGTGAGCTTCAACGTATATATGGGCAGGATGATCTGAATCCTCAGTAGTTGTTTATCTTTAATGCGCTGCTTCTTGCAGAATGTGAGACAGGTAATCTCGTTGATATGCACAGAATCAAACTTTGGTTTTGAATGGTTGTTTTATAGCTTTTTTCATTTGGAGACTGTTTTTGAGATGAAGATGGTCTTTAAGATTGCTTTGTAGAAATTGGGAAATCCTTTTGGAAATTGTTGTTACCGTGTTACTATTAGAAGAGAAGTTCAATAAGAAGTGAATGGTTGTTTCAGTGCTTCAGAGTGCAAGAAAATCTTCGTGATTTGGGCTTGCCTCTACTGCTCTGGCTTGTCACACCTTTATCAGGGGAAAGAGCTTTTATAAATTTAGAATCTGAAGGTCGAATAGGGTGTTGGCGAGACTGAAGGAGATGTGAGGGAATGGAGACACCGGTTTTACAAACGAGATTTTTGGAGACACCGGCTTAATTCGGAGTTGAGAGGCGGATGTTAGTGCAGTGTCAAGAGCAGAGAATTAAGGTCGATATGTGATTTCTGGGTTGCAAATTAAGCCAGATGACATGGCGTTTAGATTTAGTTAACGAACTTTCTTATTACCATAAATCAAGCTTACCATGATTTGGATTACCATCTTCATTACCATAAATCAAGCTAGCCATTTTGGTTACTATTTTCCACTAATTTATGTACCAAAAGTAACTTTTTATGCAGGTTAAATGCAAAATGCCTAGGGTTGAAGCGCCAGAGAGGGATCAAACATTTAACTAATCCTAAAATTAAAATCAACTGAAAGAACAGTACGAAATCAACTAAAATCAACTATTAGTGCTTGGACGGATCCTATACTGACACCCAAGCAAATCTTTTTCTGTCTCAGCTCCTCGACTGACTGACCCGAAAAGGTAAGGGCTCGTGTTGGTCTGTTTTTGCAGTACTCGTCACACAGCCTCTCAGTCTAGTAGTGCTTGTTCTCGCATCTTCGATTTTGTAGTTTTGGTTCACTCTTGTATTTTGCAATGAAATTTTTGTTATGCCTTGGGGCTTTTGTAAGTACCGGTTGGCTTTGAATGGAAATTACATTCGGACCAAAAAAAAGAGAGAAAAGAAAACAGTACGAAATTACACGACCTAACAAAGTACTCCTACTTTTAGCAAGGCTGTTGGAGTTGCTATAGTACTCCCTCCGTCCCAAAATGAAAGTCCCTTTTGGGATTGCGTGTCATTTTCAACGGCTTATATCTTTTAATGTGAATTTCAAAAAATATGCATTATGGATCTTGTTTGATAGATCTCATTGAGAACTTTTATACGGTGCAAAAAAAATTTAAAAATTATTTCGATAAATACGTTATTTTTTAGTTTGAAAATTGCACGTAATTTCGTAGTGGACTATCAATTTGGGACGGAGGGAGTATTATTTAAGCGGGTTGATTATGGACCGGGGGTTGCTGTTGTGCAGTGTGTGCACAACAGATGTTGTGTATGATCCAGGCCGTTCGTTGCTTGGATGGACGACCTAGATTTCAAACAACATAAGAGAACTATACGCGCAAATAGTTTGTTTGAAATCTAGGTCGTCTATTCAATCAACGGATGGCCCAGATCGGGCACAGCAGCTGTTGTGCAGCTTGTGCACAACAGTAACCCCAGGTCCGGTTGATTATATAATGGCCTAAAAACAGGTTTGGATTACATTGTATTTATTTTGCAATTTTATCATTAAGTTTCCAACTTATTCTTCAAGGAGCGAAATCAATGTACCAAAGATTAAAAATTATGGTCAACAATTAAAAATAAGACTAAAGATATATAAATGATTTCAAAATAATACTACTCCTATCATTTTTTAAAATTATTTTTATCTTCTCTGCTCGACATAAATCTCAACCTTGTGAATGGGGTAAGTTTCCCACTTGATTTTATCTCATAAAATCTGAGATTCTATCAAAAAAGCCTCTCAATTGATAAAAGTTTGGAAGAGATTTTATCAAAGTCATTCTCAAATGTTAGGCGAAATTACCGTTTTGCCCCCCAACACATTAACTTTTGTCTAGAACCCCACCTTACGCCAAACAGTCGAACACACACACACACCCCAACCTCACTCTTGGCTTTTCCATGTATTTATGGTGGATGTTGATGAATAAGGGAAAAAAAATTAGTAGGTTCAAAGTAAATATTTTGTAAAAAAACCTTGGTACAGTTGGGTAAGTTTTTAACGTTTATTTTTTGTTCATAGGTGATGAAAAAAAAGAAGGGCAAATTGGTAAATTTGAGAGGAGATTTTATCAAAAGTAGATTTTATCAAATGAGAAAACAATGCGATTTTATCACACCTTCATAAAACTCACCTAAAATAAAAAAAAAATCTCATTTTATCAAGTGGGAAACTTAGCCAAAGAAAATGCTAAACTCCGCCCAAAGGAAGCCGGTATTTAATGCGTTGCATGTGCAGTGCATATCACAGTCGTTCATTTTGGTAGCCCAGATTCGCTAAAACTTTATTACTGGTAGTAAAGCACTTTGACAGGTAATATAGCGTCTGCAAACCCGAATAATTCAAACACTTTTAAACGACTGAGATGGGTAACTGGGTCCAATCCAAAGATAGAGAAATGCACAAATATACCAAGACCAATCTATTATTATCCGTGAAAGTATATTGGTATTCGTGCGACATGCACTGATATCCGAACTAATTTGTCATTATATATTTATTATTCTCTACCTTTTGAATGGAGGTTACCAAGACCAAGAATAAAATACTAACTTAAATATATAAGATTAGCATGTGGGAAAGATCCAAATCGCAATACGGGGATCTGGAAGACTCGGAGTCCAGTTTCTCTCCAATTCCTTCAAATGGATTGGGGAGAACAATTCTCTGATTTTGGTTCGGGGAAAAAAATTTAGTCTCACTTTAGTGATCGGAATCGTTCATATTTAAAATTTATTGAGACCATCAAATATGCCAAAAATCAAGTTAATCAATTATTGTTTGAAATGATTTCGAAGCACATTTATATTGCAAAAAATTGTAGAAATGAATTTGTTCCAGTGTTGCAATCTTATTTTTTGAAATATAAATATGTTTCAAAATCATATCAAATGATGTCCAATAAAATGGATTTATTGTATAATTCATGTTCTCAAAGCGTTAAACAAAATGAATGGTCTCAATCATTGAATGGAATCGTAAAAACAAATTCCAAGCCGGAATTGTTCTCTCCAGTAAAGGGATTAGAGAGGAGCTGGACTCGTGAAGATTAGCTCATTATATTAAAATAGATTGCTTTCAGATATAAGGTCCCGTAAGCCTCCAATCGGATTCCTTTCGCTATCAATCGATACATTAGATCTTGCTTTCAATCTTTGTTCTCTTGAATTTTAACAGTCTAGGGTGTTTGCAACTAACTCGCGCTCCTGCTTACACATGCTCATTACGCGACTTAAGTTTAATCATATGTTTTGTAAAAGATTAAATATATACAAGGAAAATGATGAAATATTGAACCAAATGTGCAAAAGACAGATTTTGCCCCATTTGTGAAAGTGAGGTGGTGTCCATCGAGCACCTATTGTTCTGATGTCCTTGAGCAAAATCTGTATGGTTCGGATGCAATATTAAACCTTTTGGCAACTTGGGAGGTAATGCGTCTATTGTCAAATGGGTTGCGGACATGGTGGATAATATGTCGGCTAATGAAGCAACAAATTTTATGGGGAAAGTGGCCAATATAGCTTGGCAAATCTGGAAAGGTAGGAATGACTTCGTCTTCAACAACGTTAAAGTCAATCCTCTGCATACCATGGCTTCCATTCTCCATTCCGAGATGGAATTTTTAAAGTCTCTTGAGATTCCTAACGTCCTTTTGGATAACCCAGATAACCAAGAGGATTTATCCACGTGGAGGGCTCCGGACATGGGTAAGTTCAAAGTTAATTGCGATGTGGCCATTGCTGAGTCTGGCCAATCTAGTAAGACCTCTGTGGTTCTTCGAAACTGGAAGGGGAAGATCATGGATGGTCTGGCAAAATCTATTCACGCAGAATTTAGCCTTGATGGAGAGTTGCAGGCTATTAGAGTGGCTTGCGAGATGGTCAATGGGTTGGGCTTGAAGGAGGTGGAGATTGAATCCGACAACAAGCAAGCCATTTCTCTTCGCGTATCCGAGTCGGTGCCTCTGTGGAAAGTCAGTTCTTTGGTGCAGGATATTCGTCATTTTGCCAAGGAAGGAAATTTTCTCTTCAAATGGATTCGGCATACAGCTAACAAGGTGGCACATGAAGTTGCATCCTTAGCTTTAAGGCAGAATCTTCCTTGTAATTGGGCCGTTAATCTCCCTCTTTCTCTTGTATCTATTTTGGAGAATGATGTTAATGAAAGCCTGTAAGGCATTTTTGGTTGATCAAAAAAAAAAAAAAAGGGTAATGCTGGTGCTGGTACTATGAAATTATATTCATCCAAATCAGGAATCCGAAACCTTGTAGTGTAAGTAAGGATAGAGTTAGGATTTTAATTCGCATGTGATGTCTGAAATCAATATTTTCCGTTCCAAAAAGATAGTCTACTATAAAAAGACATTCAATTTGGATAATAATGTTAGTTAGTTCCTTATTTCGGTGTCAAAAAAATGAAGAAATTATGCAGAAAGGTGGTTTATTCTTTTATCCAAAATGTGATTTAGTTATTTATCCAAAAATTAGACATTTTTTTGTATTGGACTATTTTCACGGGCAAAGGGAGTAATTAGTACAAGTGTTTTAAGGTTAATTATTTAAAACACGTGAAAAGATAAACATTATCATGTGTTAATCGTCCATCAACATACTTAGTACAAAAAAATTCTACAATTTCATCGATTAATCACTTATCAACATGCTTAATACCATAAATAATATAAGCGATTTGAAGAACACCACTGTTTTTGTAATACAAAAATTTCAATCTGAGTTGTTTTAAAGTGTTTTTAATAGTCCAAATTTGAAAAATTATCCTATACATAAGATACTTAGTGATTAACGGTGTTAGAAGAGAAGTGAGAGGGGAGAGAGAGAGAGTGAGAAAGAGAGAAGTGGACGGCGGCCCTCCTCCCCAGACTTCGCCCCTGGTGGCCATCCACACCCTCTCCCCCTCCGCACCCTTACCACCCGTTTACCCGAGCTTCTTTCCGACTCGCCGATGTTCTCGATGGATGCACTTCTTTGGCATTCAGAGACTCCCTATGGCGGATGATCCTCTCGATTCCGGTATGGGTGATCACACCCGATTTTTGGACCAGGGGGAGCCAAATTTGGGGTTTCCAGATCCGGACTCCTGACGATGACAGCGGCGGTGGGTGACAACTCCGACAACTTGCTCCGGCGTTCTTTATTTTGTTATTTTATTTTATTTTTTTTGGTTAGTTTTGTAGGTGGTTTTGGCCGGCTGTTAGTTTTGTAGGCGGTTTTGCGGCCTTTAGTTTGGTAGGTGGTTTTGGCTAGCGGTTTCGCGGCCGTAGTTTTTGTTTGCGGTTTTGGCCGGTGGTTTTGTTTCACAAAATTCTTCTACCACTTTACCTAAAAGAAAGATACTTATCTTATGTGTAAAATAACATGGACCGTCAAATGTATGATGGACTATTCGTGTTGCGCACTACAATCCTGTAGTGCACCCTATCCCGGGTCCCCAAATCATAACCAAAACCATCTATGGGGAATCAGTTGGCCTTAAACAATTCCACGGTAGCCTTCCTTAAATTCTGCTTTTCAAATTATTTCCTTGTTTGAAAAAATACAATTGGCTAATTCTAGAGTACAATTTCATTGAATAATAAACTGTAAATACAGATTATATGAACAAAAATGCAGATTATAGAAACTGTATACAGAAATCTAAATGAATAATATAGCAAACTTGAGTCCTGTTGCAAGTTGCACCAGTGTCTATCTCTCAGATAAAACGGCTAAGCCAGAGTCTTCAAAAAACCACCAACAACCGCCTTGGCAAACCAAACTATTGTTTGCCTCTCCCTCACTTGAAGAACGAGTTTCAATAGCTTTTGTATGTAATACGAATTTCTGGTGATAGGCTCAAAAAGGGATGCATCAATATATGACAAAATTCTGTTCAAAAAAAATATATATGACAAAATGAGACATTTGAGCTGCTTGCAGGAAATGAATACACAACTGCTAGAAATAAGTTCCTCCATCAAAACTTATATTATGAGGGGCAATCGAATAAGTAGCCGCACAAATCAATAGCCTCGTCTAGATTCATTAAATTCAGAGAGACCTTTCAATTGTTTAGTGAGACCCTTTGAATGGCCCGATTTCATTCACCCGGAATTCCGTAAATTTCCATCAGTACTAGGAGAAGATCTCTCTGGAATACCACGTGGCGGTGCCAAAACACTTGAATAATCACTGTTTCAAGGCAGTGTTTGCTGCCGTCGAACTTAAGCAAGTCATACAAACATATTAGAAAAAGTCTGTCTTTTCACTTTTTTAAAAGTTTTTTTCGTGTCCATAAGTTGTGCTGACACCTTGGCAAAGCTTTCGAGATGTACTACAAATAATCATAAAGAGATCAGCTAATTAATAGGCACCCACTTGGCCTTTTTTCACCTCCTTTGAGTTGCCAGCTAGGTCACACATTCGTTGAGGCTGTTGGCTCATGCTCGCAATCTTTCGCTATACGTTCGCGCTCTCAATTTAGCTATCACAAATTATCTTACTATGGAATGTTTTCATAAGACGCTCTCACATTCCCGCTCCCCCTTTCACCTGCGCTTACGCACGCTCATATTATTAGACCTCATAGCCTTGATTGTGGAGTTTTGGATAGCTTTTCTTCTTTACCTCTGTTCCTGTTTTGTGGGAATCTTTGTACTCCAAGAAAAGCTAGTAACGTAGAAAAGCTATTGCTTATGGGTTGGTGCTGGAAGTTGAAACCGTACATGTTGGAAAGAAATCTCTATAAGCTCAAAAGGAAGTCCTGAGTGATATTTCTCACAAGTGAGTGTAAAAAAAGAATCATCCTTTAACTTCGAATAAGATTACCAATAATCACTGCATGAACAAAACCCATCTCTAAAATGGTGAAACCGGTTTACATCTCGGACTAGAATCTCTCTATTTGCAAACTTGGAAACAAACTTTGTGACAGAATGACAGTCCTCGCATAGCCTCAAGTTCTTGGTGATCCTAATGGTTTCCCCTTTGCTGCAGTTAATTAGTCTGAAGGCAACTGCTAATTTTTCACTGTGAGCCAATACGATTTGCTCCTTCTCTTCTTCAACAAGATCATAGAGCACAACTTTGGTCGCTGGCACATAACCCTTATTCTTCATCTCCGTCGATATTTCTTGCAACAAAGCATGGACCTGTTCAATTTGTGGATTGAATTCTTCGACTGACGTGAATGAATAAATCATCCTTCTTATTTCAATCCAAGAGCGACCTGAGACTTTCTGCAGTCCCCGATCCTCAAGCAGTTTCTGCACTCTTTTTACCTCATCCCACATCTTAGCTTCTGCATAAATATCAGCTAGAAGTACATAATTCCCTGCATTCAAGCTCAAAAAGCCTTTTGCTTGCTCTCTCTGCTAGCTCGACATTGCAATGTATCCGGCATGCTCCAAGAAGAGAACCCCAAACTTCCTTTCCTGGTTCAATTCTCATATCTTCTATCACCTTAGCAGCTTCATCTAATAGATTGGCACGGCCCAGAATATCAACCATAAAAGCATAGTGCTCAACGCTGGGATAAATCCTGTGTAGTTTAATCCTAGACTGAAAACAATATTTCCCCTCCTCAACAAGCCCCGCATGGCTACAAGCTCCAAGAACACAAACGAATGATACGGGGCTAGGAGGGATTCCTTGGCAAATCATGTCTTTAAAAGTTTGAATTGCTTTTGCTCCCAATCCATGAATTCCATAACTTGAAATCAAAGAATTCCAAGAAACTACATCTCTCTTATCGATTAGAACGAAAACCCGTTTCCCCAACTCTAGCTTACCACATCTCGCGTACATAGTTACAAGGGCATTCATAACTGGCAAAATTGAATCAAGTCCTTTTCTAAGTATGTAGGCATGTATTAACTTACCTTGCTCCAAAGCAGCTAGTGCCGCACAAGCTTGGAGCACACTGACCATTGTCACAGAATTCGGAACTAAATCGTGGGTCTCAACCATCATCTCACGAAAAGCTCCAATGCTTCAAAAGCCTTTCCATTCTTTGCATAGCACGCGATCATAGCGCTCCACGAAACCACATTTTTCACGGGCATCTCATTGAACACGCAACTTGCATACGACACACACCCAAATCTTGCATAAATATCTAGCAAAGTAGTCATATTGTGTACATGGGTTTCATACCCGTGTCGCAGTATTTGCGCATGAATTTCCTTCCCCCGTTTCAACAACCAACCCAATGCCTCCGAAGCAACGCATGCCTTCAACACGAGAAATTTGGGTGCAAATAGGGTATGGGTGACGTGGTGCCCTTCGGCGCATCCGGGCCGTCCAAAAATGCATCGGACGGTCCGGATTGAAATTTCCAATCCAATTCATCTCACGGTAGCGGTTGGACCGTCAAGGCATGGGAGAGAGAGTTTTGTTGGGCGCAACAGAGGATTAGGAGCTCGTAAGTGCGTTGGGTTGGGTTCGTGAGAGAGGGCTTCAATGGCTTGTTTCAACCTGCCTTTCCTACAAAGGGATTGGATTAAGTGGTTGGTTGAGGTGCGGAAGGTGAGTGAGTGGTGGTGGGAGGAAGCGTGGATTGGGTGGTTGAATTGTTTGGGTTGTTGGACAGTTTGGGGTGTCTGGAACGTCAACATTACACGTGATTTCCACTCTGATTTGCTGCAGAAGTGTTTCCAGTTTCTCTGGTTTCACAGGTGCCACAGCCGTGGTCTGGATTTGGATTATGGTTATGAAGTTCTCTCAGGAAAAATAATAGAGACGCAAATGCACGGACACAAATGCATTCAAGAGCCGTCTGATATATGTAAAATCTCACAACAGAAAGAAAGCCTACGCATACACTTTTAAAATACTACTCCAAACACAAACTGTCTTTACGCATGCACTCTTACAAATGTGTTCGGAATTATTGGATGGATGTGTATCCATTTGTATCAAATGATAAAATAATTATATTTTAAAATTGTGTGAATAGCATTGCTAGTCCCACTCCCACACACACGACGTGAAATTTATGTGCGTCGTCGTCATCCGTAGCATTACTCCAACAAATAAGAAAAAAGAGAAAAAGGAAGATGAGGCAGACAAATTTTTCCCACTTGTTCTCCATTGGGTATTTCCTTGTCCATCAATTTTATCCTGGGCAAAGTTTACGAGCTTTCTTGCCAATGGTAATCGCATATAATTAAGCTTTTAGACATCAGAGATTTGACACAGAGTAACTGTGATAACTTTGGTATTTTCAAACTCTTCCATGGAAGAGTTGTTTTAAATCTGGACTCTTCAAAATACTTTTGGACGGTCGGATGTGATCTCCAGGGTGCTCTCCAAAAGGATGATTTTCAGCACTCCCAAATCCTACCCAAGTAGTTAAAATAGGCAAAATATTGAATGGGAATCGTCCAACTTTGAAAGAACCAAGTAGTACATCATTTCTCTGGAGCTTACTACATTTTTCTATTACGAGTTAAAACTGGAAGCGGGGTGCTGGTGAGCGCATCCAAGCCGTCCAAAATTGTTTTGGACGGCCGAAATTTTTCCATGAAAGTGAAAAAACCCGAACCGTCCATTGCTGAGATGGACGGCTCGGATGCGCTCACTAAGGGCGCTCTCCAGCACCCCCATGTCCGTTAAAACTTGGGTGCCGAGCTGGTAAGAGTATAGGTGGTGCTGAGCGTCCCAGATTTCTTCCAACCCTTCCCCCTTCTCTCCTATTTCTCTCTTTAAAATCTGTGACGGCCCGAGATGCACAACAGGTACCAGTGTACCGCCACGTAGTACCCAGGCACTCAAGTTTTCCTCCTGACACATACAAAACTATTGACACTCAATTTTGCACATTCTTCAAGTTGCATACAAATAGAAACTATTGACACTCAATTTTGCACATTCTTCAAGTTGCGTACTAATAGGAACATTATCTCAATGCTTCTTCCTCCCGCTACATACAAAACAATGGAAAGTTGGAAACCACGTAATCTGCCCAGTAATGGCAAAACAATCCTTAAGCACCATATTTGCACATACATGGGACACAGGATGTTTTCAAGGAAACAGAAAATAGTTCCCTCTTCGAAACAATCTCATTTCTTTGAAGCAAACTGAGCGCTAGACACCGAGCTAGATTAAGCAGCAGCGCCTGGATTACTGATCACACCCAAGAAATCGTCTTTTATGGTACCGATGCAGAACTGGAGGGGAAAAAAATAAAAGATAATAGGCATCAGAAAGACATTCGACGAGTCACAAAAAGAAAAAGAAAAAGAAGAAGAAGAGCAACATACCCTCCCTACATAACACAACAAAGAAAAAACAATGCAAATTGAGATATAAGTACGTATGCGACCGATAGAAGATCCACTAAAGGTTCAATAAACATAAGGTAAACCTCTAGTCCATAATTGGTAATAAATTCAGAACCACTTATTATTACTCTCTCTTGAACAGGAAGAATTCCTTCCTTTTGTTGGGATCGTCCGGGGTTCACCATGCACACAACTCACACACTTGAGGAAAAACTCCGTATATGTATATATTCACACCAATACACAATATACATGAAAAAACCTCTCCGGGAGCCACAAACCAGCGTCCCGTGCGCTCAGACCTCACCCCGTGCTCCGACAGAGTATCCGGAGCACGGCTCCCTCCCGAAGGAGGAAGCTCTCTCAACCCTCTCTCTCTCTGTCTCTCACAGTGCACACACACACACCCACCCCCCTCTCAATACAATATATACCCGGGGAGTGATCTGTTGTGTCGAGAACATGGGCAGGCCCACGGAAGTAAATTCCCCGCTACGCGCACCTCTCCCTCACATGGGCGAATCCCAACACTTTTGCACCTCATAAAAACCTGACAAGACCTAACACCTTTGGCTTGATTCTTTTCAAAGATTTTGGCCCATCCGCATTTGGTTGATAGAACAACTGTATTCTCTAGAAACAAGTACAACGTCTACCTACTTTGAGGTAATTTCAAATGGACAATGATGAACAGAGTCTAACTAATAAGCGAGCATCCATGTGTGTGTGTTTTTTTTTTTTCCATCTGCTTTTTCTCCCAAAAAAACAAACAATGGCTGTTAGTGTATCGGTTAGGGATTTTTTGGCAGTAAACAAACTTCAAGTCATAAAGTCACTGAACCAACCTGCTGATCAAAATGTAAGTTTCAATTTGTTGCTACATTGGCAACAAGTAGTTGGAACAAGGGCCTCTAGTGAAGGGCTCACTACAGGGGTGTAGTGAGCCCATCCGGCCATCCATCTCGGCAATGAAGGCTCAGATTTGAATCTAAACAATAGTCGGATCGAATCATTTGGAGCTCAGATTAAATCCAAGCCGTTGGTGCCGAGATGGACGGCCGGATGGGACTCACTACACCCCTGAAGTGAGTCCACTCACTACAGGCCCCCCGATTAGCAAATTAGTCACTGACTGTAAAATATCATGGAAAGAGATAAATATGAATACGTACTATCTCTGTAGCATCTACTCTAGTTCCAATAATCTTTAGCCGAACTTCACTTTCCTTTTGAATCTTGACCTGCATAAGTACTGTGGTGAACAATTTCCCAAACACAATCAATGAACTCAAAAATCATTTTTCTCCTGAATCCAAGAAGAAACCAATACATACTGATCCATCCGAAGTTGTGTAATTAGGCATATCTCCAGATTGGAACTCCATATCATCAGGTATCAACTGAAAACAATAGAAGAAGACATTAAGGTGTGCAGAAACAGATGAAATAAACGCATGATCATATATAAATGTAACCATTGGACTTTTTAATGGCTTCAAAAGAACTTCCCGAAGGCAGTGAGTGGTAAAGATTCTTAAAAGATAACTGTAGGATAGGTTCTGTGATAGATGAGCTGGAGAGGTAAGAGATGATTAACAGTAAACAATAACAAAGGGAAAAGAGTGATCAAAAGGAAGGGTGAAGAACAGAGCAGGAGTGTACAGAAGAGACTAAGGCAGAAGATAGCACTTAGACTAGTCTATGGCAGCTCCAAGAATGACCTAGAGAATGGAATGACCTTGCTGGGAAGAATGTTCTTCTTCCAGGTCAGTGATTATCCACTTCTTCTCTCTAGAATCAACCTCGGGAATGTGAGGGAATGTCTCATATTTATAGCCAACCTGAGCCAATGATCTGGCGCCAGGTGATCGTCCTATAATATGAGAGCACGTGTCCCCTCCGTACATCTCGACTGCGCGGGTGACGTCACCCATCGCGCGGCTGACCCGCGCGGCTTTCTTGGGCGCGCTACTCCACCCCTCGCGCAGAGAACCTCTTGTTCTTTTATAGCCACCAAACCGCAAGATCTCCCTTTATTCCCGCGCAGACAAGGTCATGACCTGTTCGGTCGTGCCTATATCGCAGCCAAGCCTCAGGAGGCCCCTCGGATCCTACCTTCAGACCGGAGCAAGTATAATTACTTGGGCTAGAACAGGCTGTCTCCTCGCGCACCTGCCCATTTGTCTGGGTTGCGCCAGTCACGAGACTCATGGGCTTTTCTCCGTGTATGGATGGCCCATGGTCATAAAGAGGGATTCCCTCAGTTGAACCTCGAAAAGCGCGCAAGTGGGAGTCAACGGCTCAACGCGCCGGGTAACGCGCCGATGGCTTCGAGCGGTCAGTACCGCGCGGAAACGCCACGTGTCACGCGATGGTGCAACGACATCTGTCATCACCATATTGGGAGGTCAACCCTGGGACTCTTCCACGTCCCTATAATAACTAAAGCCAAATGATAATTCATATTTCATACTTATGGTGCTTTATCATGCACCATTTTATTGGTTGGGAAAAAAATGCTTCTCTGTATTTCTTTTACCATTTAATCAAGGTTGTCAAATCGTGATTCGTGAATCGATCAAGAACCGAAATGGTCGTTTTTACGAATCGTGAACCAAAACGGTCATGATTTCTAACATACAATAAAAAAATACTCGTTAGTTTAACTTTAATGGATATACGATATAAAATGTAAAAGGCATATTTAAAAGAGAGGTTGCTAGGTAAGAAAACCTAAAAATCACCTCTAAATCTAATCACTTGCATGAGTTTGAAATAGAGTTTCCACCCTTAAATCTGTTGCAAATTGCAAAACTAATTTTTTTTTGTTTCTGGCCCAAAAGAACAATTTATCCATGATCCCCTAGGATTTCCGATTCCTTTACCTGATTTGAACCGTTAACATGGTGAATTGAATCGAATCGTGCGAATTCGATTACCATGCCACTAACTATTGGTTAGCAGTTAAATTGTGCGCGACAATTCAACTGCTTATCTAATAATAGGCTACTAATTATATGTGCAAGTGACATCTAACTTCTACAGGAACTACTTTATAGCAAAACCCAAAGAATCTTAAGAGAAGCAGCACCAAACTCAAAAACTTTTAGATAGTGAAAACAGGTAAAGTAAAATGAATGGGCTTGTTTGATTATTGAAGTGCCAGATATACAGTACTAATATGGTTCAGTGTTTCAAATATGTTGACTTAAATTTTTCTCGCGAAAACAATCCAGACACCATAAAAGGAATAAGTCAAGTCAAGTTATAATACCAAATATACAAAAGATGACATTAAAATAGATTTTGAACATATGGTTGTCCACTTACGTGGTAATAACATGAGAAGGAACTCCTGCAGATGTGAATTTGAATTTTCAAAAAAATAGCATTCGAAAACACGGAGTCAAATCCTGGAAGCAGACTTGGTTACTTCACGAACATAACTAAGTAAATTCAGGATATATTTCCCTGGGCACAGGCAAGGCTTTAAGGCCTAGCAATAGCCAATAAGTCGTCCTGGCATGTCCTTGCAAGGTTCAGGAAAGTTACCCCTATTGCTAAATTGCATAAACATGGTCCTACCTCTGCGTCCTCTAATCCATATCAGTTTCGTGCTCTGGTTCAATTTGTTAGCGACTTTACTGAGATAGCCACCAAGTCTGATCAGGATATTTCTAGTCCTGATGTGGATGAGGATGCAAACACATATTTTCATGATGAAGATGACATGGTTTCAATTCCCATTATAACTTCAGATCAGCGTAAAAAGGGCAAAAAGAAAGGGAAAAATAGTCAGCTGTCTGCTAATAACAAGGATCCTACTTTGAATAATGCTTCTAATAGCAAGGAAAAAATGTGGCTGTCCAGAATCATTGTTCTCAGGAATAAAGATATTGTTGAGGTTCAGCTTCTTAGTGCAATTGATCAAGCAGTCTCTCTGAAAGTACTTCACAAAGAGCTCAGAATCAGTTTCACAGCCATAGTTGTATATGGTGCTAATATATATACCCGGATCAAGTATGTATGTTTTTGTGTGTCACGCACTGACGCACACTATGTAGCACCGGCACTTTGCCAAAAGCAACATATCAGTGTCGGATACGGAAACGCTCCGAACATGTGTCCAGCACTTAATCTCAAAGTCTAATTTTTTTACCAATATATGGGGGTTGGACACTCTCTACACTTTAATGATTGTCCCTCAAGTGCCCCTAAAGTGTCTTGTGTGTGTTCTTAAAGTATTAGGAGAGTCCGAGAGTGTCCAACCCCAAATATTGAAAACAAATCAAGACACTTTGAGATTAAGTGTTGGACACGTGTCTGGAGCGTGTCCATGTCCAACACCAGTACGTTGCTTCTGGCGAAGTGTCAGTGCTACATAGCATGCAAATATCAAAATCTACTTACCCTTCAAGTAATATCAACAGTGAACTGAACATTAATAAGCACCAAAAGCCAATGATCAGTATATAAGACAATTATTTTAGCAATTGTTGTCTAACCCATGGAACACAATTAAAAACAAAAACATCTAAAACTGTCCAACTCTTGAGCAAATAATAATGTATTGTACAAATCTGTTATGTTGGAACTTGGAAATGAGATTTAGGAGGCCCAACAATATGAACTACAACTCTAGATTCCCCAATAAAAGAAAAAAATCTCCTCCTAATTTTCTCCAAAAGCCTACTCATCATAATCTCTTTGGGCTTCTAGCATAAGCTTTTCAATGCAAAACCGTCCCTTACAGTGGATAATTGGATATTCAAATATTATGCCCATAAATAAAAGTATAACACAATATCCCTTCAAGCTATCAACCAACTGTTTTTTCCACGTAATGAAGATTCCGAAGCGATAACATAAACTGTTAAAACCTTGGCTACAACCCTACATTTGCAAAGATAAAAAAGATAAAGTCAATAATAACTCACATGATTTGAGACAAAAATTTGAACTGGCCCGGCTTCAGCAAAAAATCCCATCTGCCATAAGCCAATAACCAAAGAAAAAACACATTTTACAATATCACACATTGGCGTACACCAAAACCAACAACGCAAAGTCCAACCTCGTAGCTCCACATCTCTATGAAGTATGAACAATCACCCTAATGCAATAAGAGCGACAATTTGATCTTGGTACTAGTACAATGCATGACAGCATGTGCATGTTTGATTGGCAGCTTAGATACGAGACAGGATGACAAATTTCGTCAAATGGTATGTCACTATGTCTTATGTTTGATTGCACTAAGAGCAAGTCTAAGGCAGCTGTTAAAAAACCTTCCAAAGCCAAAATTTTGCCACCACCTGCAACGCATGGCTAGACGCCCAGACCAACGGCTACAATTTGTCGATGGCTAAATGTATGATCACAATTGGCATTTGGTTCGGACATCTACCAAATTGTGGCCCTACCTTTACCTCTTCCTCTATTGCTGGACCCGCAAATGCAATTAGAAGTTAGAACTTGAATTTTAAGGAAGGAAATTAAAGACATGGCATTTCTTAGAGTTGCTCCAATTAGTGAAGGGATTGGACATAAACCAAGAGATTTACAAAAGTTGGGATGTGCTATTGTTAACCCCATGATAGATCCAATGAAAGATTACTCATCCTAGTAAACCCCTTCATCACTAGTCCAATTAACCAAAAGGGCCTTCCTTCTATGCAGGTATATATATGCACGTATATATAAAAAAAAAGTCGATGTAGAGAGAGAGAAATCCATCCAGCAATATGTTCCTAACAGTAAGCAACTAAGCATACCTTATTGACCATGGTAACAACAGCTTCTAAGATCTCTCCTTTGAATGGTCGGAAAACAACACACTGGTACTTCACTGGGAAAGTAACAAACCCAGTGCCGTCTCGAATCAGCCCTTTTCCGACATTCTCTATTCCAGTAATCGCAACCACGAACCCATGTCGACCACTGTAAGAAAAACAATTGTGAAACCCGTGTCAACCACGAAGCCGTTCGTTTTCATTCGATCAGAAGCTGTTGAAACAAGGGGCGAAAAAACCCTAATTTAGACTCGATGTTGGGTGTTGGAAAACAAAACCTGCAAGTGCCTTCAACGTCTTTCATGAGCTTGGCGACGAGCTTTTCTCGGAGGTCGCGGCCGAAGTGGCGGGGGTGGAGTTGCATGTTTCGCTCCAAAACTATGTGGAAAAACATGGTTTAGAAATCGCGAATGCCACCAGTGGTCTGTGCTGTCGGTCTTCGTGGAGAGAGAGAGAGAGAGAGAGAAGGGAATTGTCTTGCGGTCTCGACTTCCGACTTTTATATCTTGTGTTCACTTGTGGCCTTGGAATTGGGCTCACAAGTTTATGCTGAAAATTCAAGAAATCAAGAATTGAGGCAGGTGGTTGAACAGAAAATTTATTTGAGTTTTTTTTTTAAAACATCTCTCCAACTATACACTATTTGTTTACTTCGTCCTCGAACTATCAATTTTGTTTACTTCGTCCTCAAACTATCGCATCGCATTTTATGCCGTCCTTCCGTTAACAAAACTAACGGCAGAAAGCAAAGACAGAACTTGCAGTCCCTTTTCCACCCCAATCCAAGGGTACAAATGTCGTTCTACTTGTCTTCCCTTCATATTTGGCGCTAACTTCACCTGGGAAAAAAAAAAGAACAGCGCTTTGGGAAGAAAAAAAACAGTGTCTTAATTTCTGTCTCTCTCCCTTTCCTTCTCAATTTCTCTACTAGCACCAACAATGAAAGTTGCAACCTGAGGACCAAGATAAAAAAAAAAAACTAAACTTGGCAAACACCTTAACATCACAGGTACAAAACAAAAGGCCTAAAGTTGGGAAATCAACAGAAATAGCACAACAAAACAAGACAGCAGTAGTAGTATAAAAAATAAAAATAAAAACCAAACTTGATTTTGGCTTCTCTCCTGGAATGGTTCCTCTTCAATCTCCCAAGAGATTACTTTGTCATAAAAAGCAAAAAAATTAACAAAACATTGAGAAAACCCCAAGTCAAAAAAAGTTAAAAATTCAATAAATGACCACTTCTCTTATTAAATCCGAAAATACATGGACAGGTTCCCATATTTATCATAAAATCAAAAAAATTAACAAAATTTTTGAAAAACCCTAAGTTTCACGGACACAGATTCGCAACTTACAATTTGGAGTTCTCTCATCCCCTTGCCTTAACCGATCAGCCATTGAAGAATCACTCAATCCTTCGTGATCGATTTCTGAGTTTTGAACGCGTGGGACTGAGTTTGGGTTTTGGATTTGGGAGTTCTAGGTTTCGACCATCTTCAAGCCTTTACTCGATTACAGAGACGAAAGAGCGAGGGTATTTGTAGTTTAATGTATTGAAATCGCAGTTTTACTCCTTCAATTGGGAGAAAATATGCACTTGCCACTCACATTTGTTTTCCCATTAGATTTGTTAACAGAAAGGACCACATAAAATGCGATGTGATAGTTCAAGGATGAAATAAACAAAATCGATAGTTCGAGGACTAAGTAAACAAATAGTGTATAGTTCGAGGGATGTTTTGGAAAAAAAAACTCAAATTATTTATGTGACTTGGGCTTCATAATCACTTTGGACTATCCGTTTTATCGTAACTCAAGAAGATGCATTTGTTAATTTTACATTAATTAAATGTGAATTATTAATTCGTTTCGACGGAAAAAATTATATAATAAAAAATTATGATAAAAATTAAATTTGTTTTGAATAAAGATATAAGTGATCCACAAAACTTTAATTCGTTAAAACTCAAAAGAGCGGAAACGAGGCTCGAATTTGACTCGTCAAGCTCGTAAACTCAATAATTGTTTTTTAAAGTCCCGGATCGATATTCACTAACATATGACCCAATAAAAAAGGGAAAAACACCAAAATCTACTAATATTTTGCTCCAACAAAAAAAATAGGGAAGGGGAAAAAATTCTACCAAGAACATAACCAAATCTACCATCAGATTTGCTTCAACAAAATCACCCAACAAAAGATAAGAACGAGTTAAAAAATCTGTGATTTTGAGAAACTAATACCACTAAACTATACACTTCATTTTTTAAAAGGTAGATCAAGTAAATAAGATGTTTGCCATTTGGAGATCGAAGAAGAAGAGGCGCGCGACAATGGTGAGTCGGTGGTGGACAAGAAGAGGCGATATGGACTGGAGGAGGCGTAAAGGAAAGGGGGCGGTGGGCGGAGCAAACCTAACTGATGCAGTGATGACTGAAGTATGAGATTTTTTAATCGCATTGAATTGATCGATGGAGTATTACTATATTTATCAATAAACTCCAAAAGATTATTAATGTACAATTTTATCTCCAGTTTGCGAGCCTGACCGAGCCGAATACTATTAGGCTTATTTATTGAACAAGCCTAAAATTGAGATTCAGATTCAGTTCGTTTAGTAGATGAATCGAATTCGAACAAACTCTAGTACCGAACCGAGCCTCGAACAGTTTGCGAACGGCTCAGTTCGTTTACGGCCCTACCTGTGAGGTAGATTTTCTTTTTGTGGTATTTAGGTTGAATTGTTTTGTTGGTTGTTCCGAGGGTTATTCCCTTGTTAGTTGATGTATTCTTGTTTGGGCTTATCAATAAAAAGTACCCTTACCTAAAGGGGAAGAAAAAAAATCAGATGGATGTTCGAAAAAGATGAGAAATTACATGTTTGCCCTTCAAAGTTCTTTTTAAAAACCAAGTTTTTGTGTTTGAAGGAATATTTGGAAAATTAGAAAAAGGAGACTAACTATGGACAAGGTTGGGTGGCTACAAATAGTTCAACTACAATGTCATTTAAAGCCCCGAATGAGTTTGAATGCCAACTAATAAACAGACTCGAACAAATGAAAAACTATTTAGCAGAGGACATAATGAGTCATGGCCCTCTAACTTTGACTCCAATGTCAAATCGGCACCCAAACTATCAAAATTGTCAATTTCACTCCTAAACTACTATTCCGTTATCAATTTCACTCCTGCCGTCCCAATCTGTTACTTGCTAAACGGAAGACGCTAATGTGGACACTAACGGAGGGATAAAAATGAGAAAATTTCAATC